>CM052253.1:814308-839142 GCA_028455795.1 Lasioglossum marginatum
ACGCAGAATTTGATACTCTATCGATCTATGGTGTAAAAAATAGGACAAAATAGGACTCTAACTTCATTCACGCCCTGATCGTGATTTTTTAATCTAGAGTTTAATCTAGTTCGAATTAGTTCTTTTTTTAAATACATCAATTGGCTTGCATAAAAATATCTGCGTATAACGTGAATTTAAAATTAAGTTACCTTTTCTGCATACTGTAACGTAAAGGCTCTCAAAAGAAATATAAAATCTTATATTCAGTTATACAGGGCGTCCGAAAAATGTTCGAGTTTGTTGAAAGGATTAACCCAGTTCCTGAGGTTATTTGAAGTAACTTTTTTCTTTGCGGAAATGTCCTCCGTGGCTTCATTAAGGAGTTATTAACACGTTCTGTGCCACGTGTACCACTAGTGGTACACGCTGACGTATTTATTTAATGCGATAAAAACATATATTTTATAACAAGTTTAAGACTGTAGAATATATTTCCAACAAAAGAATGAGGCATTATAAAAAATGCAGTATAGAACAAAGCACATAAGTTTATTTAATTGCTATATATACAATAATTAATAATTAATAATAATTATTATATATATATATTACAATAATAATTAATAATAATAATTACATATAATGATTCACTTTATTAAAGCATGGAAACGGTGAAAATCACTGAACTTTAAACACGCATAAATATTGAACTACTGGATTCCTAGGATTGAAACTTGGATTTCTATTACTATCTATCTATTACTACTACTTGAAAATTCTACGGGATTATATAAAAAAAGTCAAAAATTTTTGGTCTCCTAAATCAAACAGCAGCCGATGAAAGAATGAATTATTGAATATAAAAATTTTAATAGGAACTTGTTTTCCAACAAAGACAAAAAACAATTGAAAAACAAAAAATGTTATCTCCGTATATTTATCTATTTCCTCTTTTGTTGAAAAGTTAAAATTGATTGCAGCGCCACGTGTACCACGGATGGTAAACGATGTGATAACTACGCTATACAAGCTAATTACTTATGGATTGATGTATCAATCATTAGTCAGAACATCAAATGGCCTGAATGAAAAGTCCAGCAAAACGGCTTGAGACACAGACTAATCAGAACGCGGCTATAGCTTTAATTGGTCCATGTTTTTTTCGTTGATAACTCGTTAATGAAGCCGCGGAGAACATTTTCATAAAGAAAAAAGTGATTTCAGGTAACCTCAGGAATCATCTCTTTCAGGGAAGTACAGTATTCTTTCGGATGATGTGACTTTCGTCTATGTTGATGATGTTACTTTTTTATCCCCACTACTAGGGGGTTCCCCCTTCGGCGGTCGATCGCGCTACAAAGAAACACGATCCGAGCTCGGATATCGGTGAGACAATACTAATGCAATGATAAAACTTTCTTAATTTTAGTTATTTCGTTACGAAACATTTACCAACAGATTCGTGAAATTTTTCTGATTAAAACGACACCAAACGCGATAGAATTGCGATTACATTTACTTGTTTTATAAACGATGAAAGTTTCGAACACAAAGAAGGACAGCATGTGGAAAGAAAGAGACGCGCAGAGTCGTAACAGCGGTCAAAATTCGCTCCCAGGCCTCACATATCGAGCTGTTCAGAATTCGCTTCTTGGACTCAGATTGTGAGTTATATAAACACAACAGTTCAAAGGTTGCATTCGCTTCCAGGCCTCGCATTATGTAAGCAGTTTGAAGAACCGATCATTGAACAAGATATTGTTAGTTTCATTCATAATTTCTTCATTTTTAGTTCCACTTGTACGAAACTTTCATCAATAGATTTGTGAGATTTCTCTGGTTAAAAAAGACCAAACTCGACAGAGTTTCAATCATATTTACCGATATCACAGCGAATTATTATCACACTTTAAATCAGTAAATATGGTCCGAATTATGCCATATTTAGACTCATTTTAATTAGAAAAATCTCACAAGTACGTTGGTAAAAGTTCTGTAAAAAAAGAAATGAAAAATAAAAAACTTTCCTATTTGCATTGAAATTGTAATCGATACGCAGCCTTTTGAGCTGTGCCGGCTGCCTCGACACTGTGTTCGGCACACGCCAAAGAAAGTACAATAGTATCTCTACGCCAGTGCTGGGGCCCCTCAAACGCTTGATTCCCCCACCAAGCTCCCTTTAATCCAGTGCGCGCCTTCGTCGCGATGCGCAAGACCTGTGCACGTGGCGCTCCTCGCGACTCCGATGCATGAGGCCTGCGCACTGCTCGCGATGGACGAAGCGCGTCCTTCCTTCATAGTAACGACGGATGCTGGTGGGGAAGACTAGGCCTTACGATGGGAACGGTCTTGTCTCAATTGAAACAAAAATGCCCAGCCCTGACTCTACGCTTTCTGAGACTCCATACCTCCGAGGTTGTCACATCATCCGAAGGAATGAAGGAATACTGTACAACACTTTTGGGACACGTATAGGGACATGTATACAGTTTCACTTTTGTCATTTATACACTCTCATATTTCTTACGGAATACGTGATACTCACTCTATTCGCATAATCTTTGCATTGCAGCTGTCATCCAGAATTTGAACTAGTAACACGTACAAAAGACTGGTGTAAAATATAAATAACCCAGACCTGACATCTACAATGAGTGAGTTATGGTTAGGTCGTGGGAGGGGGCGGAGAGGGCCGGCCCGACCACGCATACGAAAATCCAGGAGTAGTCTCTCAAAATTGAAAGCTCATCTTATACAGGGTGTCCGACAACAAGGGAGAAAATTTAAGGAATGGTTCTCGACGATAATATAAGACGAAAATGAAGAATAAAAAAATTGCGCTTTCGGCTTCGTTATTTAGTTATTAACAATTAAAAATCCGCCTAAAATGCTACAACGCTCCTGACAGAGGTATACGTTGCGTACGTCAGACAGGCGCGCGACAGTCACGTATCAAGTGACAGATGCATGCATACCTTGGTTCTCATTTGGGGCCCCAGCGAGGTGAAAATGTTTAATAAATCGTTGGACGACATTGAACCTACCCACTCGTTAAAATCCACAAGGGCATTTCTAATATCCGCCCTATGGAATTATCGAGTAGAAGGGGTCTTTCACTTTTAAATTGTTCTCACACATATCCACAAATCCTTATCCTGCACTATAAATGTTCATAACACCATACATAATACATTGGAACAAACCACTATAAAATAGTATCCATTGGGTCCATAAATGATGAATAAAATCCTCACAAATGCAGGTATCCACAAAAATGCACATGCGTACCGGAATCGTTCACAGCTAATTCACGTTTGATGCACGTCAATTTGACGTGCACCCACTTAAATAACATCCTAATTCAATGTTTTAAGAAAATGTGTTTCTACAAGAAGAATCGTCCGTACAAGCTAGCATCCGTATGCACACCGATTCGAGACAGCTGATGTCATCATTGACACACACATGAGATATTTGGCGGTCACAGACAGAAGGAGAAAGAATCGCGAAATGCGTGAAAACAAGATAGACAATGTATGGGTATAGCAACGCGCGATGTTTGGGCGGGAGTTTGCTGTAGATCTTCATTTGTTTGATCGATCAGGCATTGACTTCATCAGCTGTCTTGAATCTGTGTGCATACGAACACAAGCGTGTATGGACGATTCTTCCTGCAAATTTCCTTAATACATTGAATTAGAGTGTTAATTAAGTGGGTGTACTTCACATTAATTTCACTGATATTTTATTTTTCGTGTGCGCAAGTCAAATTGACGTGCATCAAACGTGAATTAGCTGTGAACGATTCCGGTACGCGTGTGCATTTTTGTGGATACTTGCTATTTGTGAGGATTTTATTCAACATTTATGGACCCAATCTATACCATTTTATAGTGGTTTGTTCCAGTGTATTATGCACGGTGTTATGAACATTTATAGTGCAGGATAAGGATTTGTGGATATGTGTGAGAACAATTTAAAAGTGAAAGGGCAGTGACCACTTCTACTCGATAATTCCATAGGGCGGATATTAGAAATGCCCTTGTGGATTTTAACGAGTGGGTAGGTTCAATGTCGTCCAACGATTTATTAAACATTTTCACCTCGCTGGGGCCCCAAATGAGAACCAAGGTATGTATGCATCTGTCACTTGATACGTGACTGTCGCGCGCCTGTCTGACGTACGCCACGTACACCTCTGTCGGGAGCGTTGCCGCATTTTAGGCGGATTTTTAATTGTTAATAACTAAATAACGAAGCCGAAAGCGCAATTTTTTTATTCTTCATTTTCGTCTTACATTATTGTCGAGAACCATCCTTAAATTTTCTCCCACCTGTTGTCGCTCTGTATATGTATAATCAGAGTGAGACCGTTTTTTTTTTGAAATCTACAACGTATTTACAGAAACAATAAACAGACGCTGCGCCAGTGTAGGCTTACGTTGCAATGGAGCGTGCACGAATACGGAAAATTCAATTCAGTACTAGCAATAGTTTTTTGCGAATATCTCGAAAACTAAAAGAGACCCCCTCATATGTGGAAAGGAGAAAGTTGTTCAAAATGTCGAAATCTATAACATATTTAAATTTCATCAGAATCGGAGAGGAGTACCTCTTTCCAAATAATTACTCAATTTTCTAACCCCTTATATAGTTTTCTCGCTTCCATTATTTTATAAGACGTAGATATGTATTAAAAATTCATTGCTACTTTAATATACAATTTCAGTTTGTATACATAGTGGTAGTTATGTATACATTACTATTTAATCTCATATAAAAAGTATATACGACAATCACATTGATTGCCATTCAAATAAACTTCATTTAAAAATAAAACCAACTATCTAAATGAAAACTGAAGATAGAGCCTCATCGGACATTTGTGATGCAAGGATTTAATTATAATCTAATATCCGGAAGTTATATTATTATTGAAGCGACTTTTGCTTGAAACATTTTTTAACATAACTAGCAGTTTATAGGTAAATTTTGGGGGTGCAGTTAATGTTAACAGTACACATGAATGTTTCGTGTACGAACATTCATGTGCCATCCGTGAGACTGATACGTTCAGGAATGTGTAAAAAGATTAAATTTTGACAAAAGTGTTTATAAATCGACACGCGAAGTGAACGTAAACATTTATTCTATTATATCGATTTACTAAACGACATAAATTAAAGAAAAAACATGACAAAGGACGAATGAAATATAGCAACTACAAAAATTTGCATTATCTCTTGTGAATACATGTTTCCAACATAGAACGTGGAAACAGTATTTGAAATAAATATTAAAACTTCAACAAATTTTAGTAAAATGTGAAACAAATAATTCATTTTTATTAGACGAGACTTTTCCATTACTACCTAATCCATCACCGATCCCTATATATATGTATACAGGGTGATTTTGGGAACTGGGACAAGATACTGCTCTTTTTTAAGTAGAAATAGAAAAAAATGATAGAGGAAAAAATCATATGTCATAATACAATATACGTCCTAATTTTCTATGACCTTATTTTTAATATAGATCGATCCCTAATAATTCTGATCCCTTATAAGAAATGTACATAATAAAAGTACCAACTCAAGGTCATCGAAATGTTAATACTTCACGAGATGTTTGATATTTTGTGTCAGAAAAGTACTTTACTACAAGAAGTATCCAAACTCTCGATATAAATTGTAGGAACTAATGCCGTGTTTATTCTGACAGGAAAATGTCAAACATCTCGTGAAGTATTGACATTTCGATGATCTTGGTTTAGTACTTTTATACATAGGATAATAAAAGAGATCGATTGATTTAACAAAAAAAATGGGTTCATTAAAGAATAAAGTGTGCATCCACATAAAAAATTAAGTCACAGGAAGTTAGGACGTATTATGACGTATGATTTTCTCCTCTATCATTTTTTGTATTTTTACTTAAAAAAGAACAGTAACTTGTCCCAGTTCTCAGAATCACCCTGTATACTGTATTCCGTCCTCAGCCCAGTCTAGATTAAGACTTGTTTCCCACTCTGTCTTACCCCTTCTGCGACGTCACTCCTCCATGCGCGCTAATTCGTGTTGTGTCTGCGTCTGCGTCTGCGTCGTAACTAATCTGGTAATTCCTCCTGTTTACCGACACTGCCTCAACCAGTGTTGTGTTAATTTAAATATTAGGTTGGGGAAAAAGAAATCCATCATTTCTCCGCTAGATGGCTGTAGTGATATATATCTCGTAAAGTATTGGTCAAACAACTTCAGACTTATGCTCGTTGGAAAAGTGACATTCTGTACTACAAAAAATTCTTTTACAGTTTTGTGATTGGTCGATTCAGTTGTGAGTTATAGGGTGTAAAAGATGTTAACAAAAAGAAAATTCGGTATATTTTACAATTTTGCTTTGATAAAGGCGAAAATGCAAGTCATGCGGCTGAAATTGTGAATGGAGTTTATGGTCTCGATACTGTCACAGCTAATTACGCACAATTTTGGTTTCGTCGATTCCGTTCCGGTATTTTCGGTGTTAAAGATGCAACCTCGCACAGGTAGGCCAGTCGTCGAAAATGTCGATAAAATCATGGAAATGATCGAAGTAGACCAGACTGTTAGCAGTTGTAACATCAACCATGAGCTAAAGATCGACCACAAAACAGTTTTAAACCATCTGCATAAAGCTGGATTCAAAAAGAAGCTCGATGTTTGGGTGCCACACGAATTGATGCAAAAAAAACCTGATGGATCGAATTTCCATCTGCGAAGACTTGGCCAAACGAAACGAAATCGACCCATTTCTTACGCGGATGGTGACTGGGGATGAGAAATGGGTCACATACGACAATATTGTGCGAAAACGATCGTGGTCAACGCGCGACTCAAACGGTGGCCAAACCAGGACTAAAGGTCAGGAAGGTTTTGCTGTGCATTTGGTAGGACTGGAAAGGAATCATCTACTATGAGCTGCTTCCATATGACCAAACAATAAATTCGGATTTCTACTGTCAACAATTGGACCGTTTGAAGCTAGCGATTGACCAGAAGCGGCCAGAATTGATCAACAGAAGAGGTGTTGTGTTCCATCAGGACAACGCCAGGCCACGCACGTCTATAGTGATTCGCCAGAAACTCCGGATTTAAAATCCGGACCTGGCACCAAGCGATTACCATTTTTTTTATCATTGCAAAACTTCCTTAGTGATAAGAAATTGGCATCAAGAGAAGATTGTGAAAATCGCTTAGTCGAGTTTTTCGCCAATAGGGACCAGGGCTTCTACGAGAGAGGCATTATGAAGTTACCTTTAAAATGGCAACAAATTATAAAACAAAACGATGCATATTAGACCCAAATCGGATAATCCGAACCATGTTAAATAAAGTCTTGAAATAAACGTAAAAATAATGGATTTCTTTTTCCCCAACCTAATACATTGTAATTGAACTACTTAATTGAATTGCATTGTATTTTATATACGATATTTGAATTTAATTACTAATTACGCAAATCATGAGTGTAATACGGAATACAATGTAATTGAAATGAAGTGTAATTGAAATAAAATGTAATTGATATACAATATAATGCAAATACTCAATGTGTACATTACTCGCTTAATATGAAAAATATCTTTCGTTTTTATCCCTGTTTCTTCCGTTCACAGACAACTCAATATTACGTTTATGTTTATGAGGATGTTTTCTTATGCGACGATGACCAACCTTCGAAAATGCAGCAATCTTAGTGACAAGATGTTTGAACAATGAGTGTTCATTAAAATTAATTTAAAACTTGCTGACAATTGCCATTAGTGAGGGCTATCCTATTAAATAGTATTACTTTTTTTCTGTAGTAATTTTATCCTATGTCTTTCTACAATTTATATTTCTTTTCTGAAACGAACGTAATAAACAAGTTTAATTTTGATCACACAATATGAATTTATGAATAATATCATGTTCATCACTGATACTAATCGTTTCCTTTTTCAACCTCTTATTCTTCTTATATATAATTCATAATTACACTGTACTTTGTAATTGTGTTTCAATTGTAAAATCGAATTACATTGTAATTTAATTGAACAAGAGACCAGAATTACAAATTGCATTGTAATTTAATTGAACAAGAGACCAGAATTACAAATTACATTGTAATTTAATCGAATGAAGCAACTGAATTTCGAATTACGAAATAATTGAAGGCAATGTAATTGAATTACTTTGTAATTATAATTCGTGAAGTAATTCAATTGTAATTCAACACAACCCTGGCTCAGTGTCGCTAGATTAAGACCTGTCTCCCACTCTGTCTTACCCATTCTGAGACG
This sequence comes from Lasioglossum marginatum, assembly GCA_028455795.1. Taxonomy (NCBI): domain Eukaryota; kingdom Metazoa; phylum Arthropoda; class Insecta; order Hymenoptera; family Halictidae; genus Lasioglossum; species Lasioglossum marginatum. The sequence continues at coordinate 822,611 of CM052253.1, forward strand.
CCACTCCCCCATTCCCTGGTAGCGAGCACCCCCATGCTTCCGCCACAGACCAGTCACGTGACGTGATGCGCGCTAATTCGTGTTGCGACTGCATCTGCGTCGTAACTATGTAACCCGGTAATGGCAGAGAGAGGGTAACTGTATTCCCTCCAATTTCTCCTGTTTGCCGACACTACCTTAACCATCTTCCGATATCCCAGCGTCTAACAATAAGGCATGGCCCGCCCGCTAAATAGCCTTACTGACGAGTCTTTTAGCAGGTCCAGGACCAAACGCTCCCTTTCCTGTTTCCTGTCTCACTCACAATTCTGCAGGCGACTAAAAGCTATTATTTGCCATAAAAAGAGTTCCAAAATCAAGGGACCAAAAGGGGCGAACTTTTGAGTTACAGGTTGCTGATTAGGTAGAGTGACGAAGCTGAAACCGTGTTAGTTCTGGAACTACCAAAAATTTTCTAAACAGTCTTACAGACAGCACGTGACCAGTCAAAGGTTAAGTGATTCAAAAAATTGGAACATACCTCGACGGACCTCGAACCTCGCCAACTTTCCACCTGGACTTCCTCCTGGATCTCCACCGCGGTATTTCGCGTCCACTGCCTATGCAGTGGAGTACGTGCACGGCCGTGGTCCTCGTGGCGGTGGAGGATCACGCGGAAACGGCCGTCCTTCCTCGTCGATCTTGCGACTCCTATCCAGCAATAAGAAAAACAGAGTCTCAATTAACGAATGTTCATGTGATCAAATTCCTAGCTTTTCAACAACCCCGAAACAAAGCACAGTGGTCAGGATCGAGATATTCGGTGACATTTTGTTATAACTTTTGAATCATTAATCATTGTAACGAAACTTTCACTAAAAATATTTAAAAATAGCCATTTTTACATATTTTTTGCATTTGCTAAGATGTTTACATATTACAATTGTTTACATATAAGTTTACAGACTGTTTTTTCTAATAATTTATAATGATTAAAATTTTTTAGTGGTCCAGATCGGAAAATTTAGTGACATTTTGTTAATTATTAATTCCTTTGCTTCGGGATCTATAAATATTTAATTTTTTAGTAAATAGGAATAATTTTTTAACGAATTTTAGTGCAAATTTCATTCTGATATCTCTTATGGTTTAAGAGTCACCAAATTTCTCGATCCAATAATAATTCAGGTCAGCGGCGGGAAATGATTCTTGTGGAATTATTTAATGGAAGGTGTGCTAAAAATATTCCAATTTGTTAGAAACTTAAACTCGCTTAATCTTGAAAGATATACTCTCTTAAATAGAAAGAACTTCGCAAATTTTTCTTACTATAATAGAAGATATGAAACAATAATGAAAAATAAAGAAGTTTGTAGTAATTGGATTAGTAGTGGTTAAAACCGATATACCAAACCCCGTATCGAATTACGCGGCATGTTTACACTGTTCGGCGATCGAGGCAGCTCCAGCTTCGCGGCCTCTCGCGGGGTATGCCCCCCGTGGAATGGGTAGGCGAAGGAACATAGAGCCATATCCTCCGTTGGTCTTAGAATGGGACATTACTTCAGAGCCAACTTCCGGTATGGTGTCGGCCAGATCAGACTTGCACAAGGTGACTTCCACATTAGTGTCCGAATATTAATTCGGCCACTCTTGAAAAGACGACAACATTTTCAACATTGGACCACGCGATTTGAAATTTTTGGGGAAGTTAGAACAATTGGTTTGCTACATAACGTGAAAAAATTTTTGAGAAAAATTGCAAGTTGTCAGAATTGCAGAGAAAATACTAAAAGTTGTATTTTGCAACTATTTTATGTGGGCTTATTTGCAATAAGGATTCTTACATCTTTCAATGTCTGCCGTTTTTCCCCGCATCAACCGATTTCGATGAAACTTTCATAGTACAAAACTTCTTTCTTTTTTCAATATATGCCCACACACACATAAGAAAGTTGTGAAATGCAACTTTTAGTATTTTCTACACAATTCCGACCCGTTGTAATTTTTGAAAAAATTTCTTTTCACAACATATAGTAAACTAATTGCTCTAACTTCTCAAAAAAGTTTATTTCTTATAGTCCTTAATATTAAAATAATTATCGTCTTTTTGAGAGCGTCCGTATATGTATTATTGGGAGTCACTGTACTTCTGCCAATACCGGATTAGTCACGTGACATTGCGATACATGCACAACAGAGATGAAATGCGTCACGTGATCGGGACGTGACGGAACTGTGGGGGAATAGCGTCGTAGAAGGGGAAGTTGGAGTGGGAAGACAAGTCTTAATCTGGCGACTTTGATTTCGGTGGTTTACTTATATTTACGATATTAATGCGAAATAAATTTATGTAATAGGAACAAACTTGTTTTCTTCGAATTTGGACTGATTATGTTAATCTCTTCCAGAACAATATCGAGTCGGACTTGTGATGGAGATTTCAGACATAATATGTTAAATATGGATGTTATCCTTTCCTTTTATTTTAAATGATATTTAATTCATATGATTTAATTAATATTTTAATTAATATAATAAAAGAAAAGAAAATTGTAGTGCAAGGGGTTACATCAGAATTCGTGTCAAATCAAGATTGTGTAAAAACAGATTGGGTGTATAAGAAAGTAGGTAGACTGCAGATTTTTATGCAAAATAAAAATTGTCTGTATTACTTACTAGATACAGGAGCTACGTACAAATGTATTTCCTCCCTCGATAATTTAAATTGTTTAAATTCTTTCAACGTGTTTACTGTTTTGCATTTGACATGTTCATTTTTATCATCAAATCCGCAGTCTAGAAATAGGTTAAGTTACATATTTGAAAAATGTCTCGCTTGTCAGCGTCACCCAATGTGAGCTTTTCAATTCCATTTAATTCGGACGGGTCCGTTCGAACGAGTTTTTCAAATAATTTTCATTTAAACGTGCTCACCACTGTTAACCAACCCGATGGTCCGGTATCTCGTCACTCTCGCAGTCGGGGACACGTTTGGCAGCGTGGCGAAGGTATTTCATATCCTTCGACGGTTAATTTCCCTCGACGACGATCGCCGCGAATATGTTCCAGTCACGCGACAGGATCGCGATTTTTCACGCGGTAAAATCTTGTCGAAAAATTGTGTAGATGTGGTAGAAAAAAAGTCGGTTAAAATGACATACGAGGAGTGCCGGGGGGAAAGAATTTAGACAAAGGATTGCGCAGCCCGCGGCTGGCCGCTTGACGTTCGCCGATTTCGGAGAAACGATCGGTCGACTCTCGAAAATATGAAGTCTACGAGGTGTGTAAAAAAAAACTCCAAAGGTGTATCGCCAAATTTAATATAAATTACATTTATTCTGAGTTGAACTCATCTACAGTGAGTGTAAAAAGTATTCGTACGCCCATAAAAATAGAATAACTTTCTTATAATTGTACCAAGCGACCTGATTTTTTATAATCAATTAAAAGCATTGGTGTACGAAATGATGTGCAAAAAAGATTTTTCAAATAATTATAATTTACAAGGTTACATGCAAAAATAAAAAAGGCATTTCTTAAAACTTTTTTATTTGGACCCTTAAAGAAAATTTAAAATATATGTTTTGTATTTAATGTTTTGTATGTCTTGTATTTAAAGGTACTTCTTCACATAATTGGGGTAGTACATTGTGTAAAAAGTTAACATAAACTTGTCCAGTTAAACATCCTACGAAAAAGTGCGGCCCAATGACAACATTGTCCATAATGCCGCACCAAACGTTCAGAGTCCATAGATTTTGAAACGCCGTTGTTCTCATCCAATGCGGATTTTGAGCTGCCCAGTAGTGCATGTTATGCCTGTTTACATTGCTAGTATTCGTAAATGCTTCATCAGAAAATAGAACGTTATTGCAAAAGTTCAATCGTTTGACGAAATCGTCTCCGTACAAATCCTGATGTAATGTTATGTGGTACAGATGGAACTTATAAGAATGTAAAATGCTCAATACAGTTCTGTGACTAATTCCACGTTCTCTTGCAATTTGTCTACTGCTTGCATGAGGATCCACGTTAACTCGTGCCAATACATCTGTAACGACGTTATTGTTAGCTACAGTTTGAGGTCGATTTCTTTTCGGTTGCATAGAATCTGAACGGAGAAAACGCTGTTCTAGTCTTTTAAATGCCATATGCGATTTTGATGGTCGATCTAGGTAGCGTTGTGCATACAAATTAACAGCCATTCTGTAATTTTTATATGCCATTTTTATATGGCGACGCGCTTACCTACCAAAAACACTGTAAATTGCTCAAATTTATGCAACCATAACTTTTGAACCATTGATCCTACAGAATCGAAACTTCGATTCCTAGGTTCTCCTCGTTCAAGTCTACTGGATTACATACCAAATAGCTAGTAATTTATAGAAGAAAGGCAAAAATTTTGGTTTCGTAATGTAAAGAGCAGCCTAAATATATTTATTGTACAAATAAATTGTTTACGGTTGACGTTCACCCTTCCCAGATCGGTCGACTCTCGAAAATATGAAGTCTACGGGGTGTGATAAAAAAGACTCTAAAGGTGTATCGTTAAATTTGCAATAATACCCTAGTAGCATTTATGGTTGGCCAACGGTGGCCGACGCGACGGTTGGGAGTTTGTTGGGGAATGGTTAGTGGTTTTGCCTACAAATCCTCAACGTAGGGCCAACGACGAAAAATTATGTCAATTTGCCAACGAATATCCAACATTGGCCAACCATAAATGCTACTAGGGCTATTACCTTTACCCGAGTATATGAGATATCCGGGTACCCAGGTACCCATGAGGTCTCATGAGGCCGAATTTCGGTTATGATTCGGTCCCGTCATTCTGTATTCTGTTCGGCCGAAGAACATACAATGTATGCAATGCAAGCAACTATATCAATGACAGGGCGACCGTAAAGTAACACGTATATGATAAAACACAAAAATTGTTCGGCATAATCGAGTAATTATCGATATCTCTACCACTACACTGATTGCGATGATTTTTTATTATGTTATACAAATCAACATTTTGAACAAATAATTACAAAAATTTGTATTATTATGTATTATTTAAATTATAATTTGGAATTATTCATTTTTTAACAATTTTTAAAATAAATAATTTTTTATAATGCTTACAATTTTATTTGTATACTATTTAAATACGTATTTATTATTTAAACAATTATTTAAATACATTTTTATGCTGCACATATAATGTATACAAATTTGTTTGTATATTAATTATTTAAATAGTTTTAAATTATCATTTATTGTTTAAACAATTTTTAAATAAATATATTTGTATAAGTTTATTTCTATATTCATTATTTGAATTATTATTAGAATTGTTAAAATAATTGTTTAAATAAATAAATTTTTGAATGAATGAATATATTGTCGAAACAAATAATAAAAATTTATTTATTTAAACAATTATTTTAACAATAAATGATTACCGAATTAATAATTCAAATAATGAATATAGGAACAAATTATGAAAATTTATTTATTAAAACAATTATTTTAACAATAAATTATTATTGAAATAATGATTCAAATAATGAATATAGAAACAAATGGTAAAAATTTATTTATTTTAACAATAAATTATTATTGTAATAATGTGCAAATGAATATACATAGAAACAAATTATAAAAATTTATTTGTTTAAACAATAAATTGTTATTTAAATATTAATTCAAATAATGAATATAGAAATAGATTATATAAATCTATTTATTTAAACAATTATTTGTACAATAAATTATTATTGAAATAATCATTCAAATAATGAATATAGAAACAAATGATAAAAATTTTATTTAAACATCGTTTAAACTATAAATAACAATAAATAACTACTTAAATAATAAATATAGAAATAAGCCACATATAAGCCACAACCAATATTCTATTTAGTAACAGTTATAACATTATTTCGGTATACTCGGTAGCCGAGTATCTCATGAGATACCCGGGTACTCGGGTAATTTTCTTTTACCCGAGTATCTCATGGCTTACCCGAGTACAGTAATCGCTCGTTCGTTGTCCAGAAGCCGTGTTTTTCAGTGACAACGAGCCTGCCCGGACACTATTTTTGATTTATGACTGCGTCTAGAGTATCGCGCCGACCGCGCCGACCGCGCCGAGCGAGACTTCAATAGAGAGCCGAACATAGAGAAGGACAGAATGAAACACGGATCGGGTGGCCGAAGCGTATCGCCGTCGCCGGACAGATCTGAGTCCCGCGTGTTTCATTTTTACAGACACTATGTACAATTGAAATTATATCGTGTTTGGTGTCATTTTAATCAGAAAAATGCCAGAAATACGTTCATGAAGGTCCCATAAAAAAATAATGTAAATTAAGAAGTTTGAACATTCGATTCATTCGAGTCAATGTAGTGGTGCTCACACTGATATACCCGAGCCGACATCAATCGTCGCCGCCCTGCGGAGCGACGCGGCGTTGACAGGCAGTGGAATGGGTAGGCACTGGACAACGGCCCTGCCCACCATGCCAGACAACGAACGAGCGATTACTGTACCCGGATATCTCATAAGTCACAGCTCTAGTACAGTCACGAACAAAATTTTCCAATATTTTTAGAACGGTTTCAATTAGTAGTACTTTTGAGAAAGAATGGGTCTTCGGTTTCGCAGCCCGCTATAATATGCGAAAATATTTAAGAAAAAATGAGCAACGTTCTTCGAAAGAAAAAGCTTCAAGCTTCAAAATGAGTTCAAATTTATTCCTGTACTATTGTTTTTTTACAAAACTACCACAGGTTGAATGTTGACAATTTTGAGAATCGGAAGCGTGTCTAAATATTTTTTGAATCCACTGCATTTTGATTCTTAACCCTTTGCACTCCGAATTTTTCAATTTGGTTGTCAACAATTCCCTGCTATTATTACAAAGGACATTTCTGTACTGCTACTTATTTAAAACAATTTTGTTTACGAATTACATTATAATAATACATTATAATATATAATTATATATATATTATATATTACATAATTATTATACATATAATTATACATATATTATATATTATATAATTATTATACATATAATATAATTATTATATATTATATATTATATATTATATAATTATTATACATATAATATAATTATTATATGTTATAGCACCGGTCGTCCGTTGGACGTCCGTTTTTGGTCCAATTTACGTCCGTACGTCCGATGTCCGTTGCGGATGTCCCTGGGATATCCAATGGACTTAAATTTCGGACGTCCTATGGACATCCGTTTTTTACGTCCTAAGGACATCCGTGGGACCTAAATTTCGGATTTCCCAGGGACGTCCATTTTTTTCGTCCCAGAGACTTCCGTTGGACTTGAATTTCGAACGTCCCTGGGACATCCGATTTTTACGTTCTAAGGACATCCGTGGGACCTAAATTTCAGATGTCCAAGGGACGTCCATTTTTTTCGTCCCAGGGACTTCCGTGGGACTTGAATTACGGACGTCCCAAGTTATACGTATATTTTTTAAGTCTTATAGCCGTGCCCAGGACTTTCGTACGTACTAGGATGCTCACTTCTCATGCATAAGACATATTTATATATTATAATATATATATATTTATTATTAATATTAATAAAATATTATTAACACTTTTATACATATACATACTTATATATACAGGGTGTCCCACGTAACACTTTTCACGATTTTTCAAGTACTTGCGATAATCTGACAAAAAAATATTTTGAACAAAAGTTGATCAGTTTTCAATTGGCTACACATTGCAATGAAAAAAGTCCAAAATTTCTTTTTTTAAAGTATTGTCAAATGGAATGTCCTATTTTTTATACGATAAATCGATAGAGTATCAAATTCTGCGTATAAAAGTATTGACCTTCATATGTCCTAAACCTAATAGTTAACGAGATATTATCCAAAGAAGGAAGAAAATTATTTCGATAATATCTCGTTAACTATTAGATTTAGAACATATGGAGGTCAATACATTTTTACTCAGAATTCGGTAGGCTATCGATTCATGATACAGAAAGTAGGCCTTTCCATTTAAAAAAATCATGGTGACCTTGACATCTCCTCTATGCCTCCACCCACGCAGAAAAAATTTATGTCACAATATGCCCCCCTCTATACCGTGTAAGTTTTGTATACAACATTTTTTCATATTATTACAAATAACGACAATATTGAAAGTGGACATAGTTATTGCCGCACCCTGTATACATTCAGAGCCAACTCGACCGTCGCGCCGTCGCGCCGTCGCGTCGCCTCACCGTGCATTTACGTGAAGTGAGGTTAGTTTAGCACGTGTTCCTTGTGCACGTGTTTGTAATATTCCAATTAATAAAAAACGTGTTTGAATGATTCGGTAACTTCAGCCACTTGTCACGATTGTGTTGACGAAACTTGTCACTGGCATTTCAGGTAAGTTTTAAGTATATATTTATTTTCAGTCATTAAAACATTACTGGCAAAAGGAAAATACAAAATTACAATTATATAGGTTGGAGGGAAAATTCTATCGTATTTTAATGAAAACATTTGAATCAATTTATAAAAATACATGTTTAATATTATTCAATGATATAATTTCCATTATTTGTAACAATGTAATAATATGTTGCAATTTTTCAGATAACCTGCCTATTCCTGTTTTCCAATGACTCGCTATTGTGTTGGTGGAACTTGTCACTGCCATTTCAAGTAAGTTTTTATTTTATATTTATTTTCAGTCATTGAAACATTACTGGCAAAAGGAAAATACAAAATTAGTATTAAGTTGGAGGGAAAATTCTATCGTATTTTAACACTGAACCTACCAACACCGATTAAAATGACTGGTCCCAGGTTTTCTATTTTACAATTAGAAAAGTAATAAAACTGATTTCATACGAAACGGCTGTATAGATATTTTTAGTAGCGCACATATTACAATAGGAGCCGCGCAAAGTCTAAATAAAATCAATCTTGTCATTTTTATAAGGGAACATTTACCAGTTACTTTTGAGGCTCGGTAGTTAAATTTAGTGTTAAAGAAAACATTTGTATCAATTTATAAAAATACATGTTTAATATTATTCAATGATATAATTTCCATTATTTGTAACAATATGTTGCCATTTTTCAGATAACCTGTCAATTTCTGTTTTCCACTGACTCGTTACTAGTTAACATGTGTTTTTCATTTACAAGCAAAATTATCTGCTTATTTAAAATACGACATAGCTTTCCCTCCAACCTAATATATTCATGGTAAAATCTTCCTGTTTATTGGACAATGCTTCTCACCAAAAAATTCTAATGTTCAGATGCAGCAGAGATACCCCAAACATCTATTCATCAGAAAGAAACAAGTGTTTCCATACAGATGTGGCTTACATTAGTGGAGGAATTGTGTGTGTGTGTGGATGTTATATATTTTTTTATTTTATTTTTAGATATATATTTTATTATATATTTAGTTATAGATATTATATTATATTTAGTTACAAGTATATATATTTACGGCTATAAAACTTTTATATGTTTAAATAAATATATATTTGTATATATTTTATAATAATTAATATGAATAATAAAGGTGAAATTTTGTTTTACTTTTTAACAGAATATGTCCAGCCGTACGTCCAAATAATGTCCTTATGTCTCAGATAGGTCCCAGATACGTACCAGGGACATCCGAATAATCTCCGTATGTTCCAGATAATTCCCACGTATGTCTGAGGGACGTTCCAGATAGGTCCTAACGGGACGTCCTATGTACGTTCCACTTTCTAACTGGGACCTTTCTAGGACATTCCTGGGACATATCTAGGACATATCTCGGACATACGGATATTATTCGGACGTCTGTGAGATGTACAGAGGTCCGATACGGAGGTCCACTGGACGTACATCGGATGTCCGGGTGCTATTTGGGTATATCTCTCTTGTTGTAATTTATATTTGTTTTTAATTAAAAAATAAGATAATGAAATAAAAAAGGAAGAAACAAATACATATAAAAACCCGTTGTATTTACGTTTTTCTTTCTCTAATGCAGTCTCGACAAAGGAGTGCAAAGCAGGCTTGTGCGAGAACCCGAAATCTCGGGAAACCCGACGCTCGGGACGAGTCGGGAATTCTCCGCCGGGAATAGTCGGGCTCCCGAAAGTATGATACGCTTCGGGTTCCCGAAAGTCTCCGGCAGCCTATGTCTCTTGGGGACCCCGAATCCTTCCGACTACACACGAAGTTCGTGTCACGAAACTGCAAAAGGTTAATCATTGTAACAAGCTGAAAATAGTACAACAACATACAGGGTGTCTCACCTGAGTGTCCCCCTCAGAATATCTTCTTTAATGTTAACAAAGTGATCAATTTTGTATGTGTAATTTTGAATGGTATCAAATGGTCAGTATCCTGCAGGGGTTGTTTTTTCTCGTAGTTTTCAATGTCATCGATATTTATATTTTTAAATAACTACATTGTAGCGTTGGATTGCTTAGCTCATAAAAAACACATTCAAATATTAAGTGTGACATGACCTTGAAATGACCTTAAACTCCGAAGATGAAGGTGAAACTTAAATTTCGTTCGTAAAAAGAATGCAGAATTTGCAAGAAATGCTGACACCTGTAAATCTGTAGAAAGTGTCTTCTATAGCACAAAGAATATCGAGATGGATTGATCATGCGTGCTTTCAATTGCAACAAGCCACTAAAATACCAGTGCCACAGTAAAAAAAGAAATTATACATGTTAAAAATTAGTCAACTAGCCTCGGTCTCCCCTACCGCGAAATGTGATATGCTGCGCTAAAATCAATACGGCTAAGAAGTCCAAAAGGACAACGGACGTTGGAATCCTTGGAATCTCACACCGAAGAATTAGCCAGCAGCTACCGGATGCACTGCTTCACGGTTTCAACGAAATATAATCTTCGTTAATTTTTTGGTCCGGTTGCGTCGATTCGTCTTCGTTGCGCTCGAGTTGAAACGAAAGTTTGATACGTCCTTCAGCTCAGAAGAAACGTTCCCCTCAGCTAAGGATGGGTCAGCTAGCAGCAGACTATAGTCTTTTCACTCTTTCCTAACTCCCGTGCCTTCCCGTGACGTCACTGGATCGTGTCAGTAGGTCAGAACTTGGTTACGTGTGCGCTGGGGTTTGTCCAACGTACCGGGTGTTCGAGCCTCCTAGAAGTTAGCCCCCCATTTGTCAAATTAACTAATTTTAACAGTTGTGCTGAGTTGTGCTAAGTTTGTGCTACATTGTGCTCGAATATTATAACCATAATATAAAAAATAAGACCAAAAATTGAAAAAAACGATTTTTTGAGTAGCCCCCCACGTTTTCATTTTTTTCAATTTCCTCAATTGTGCTAAGTTGTGCTAGGTTGTGCTAAGATTGTGCTAAAGTATTATTTTAAAAAAATAATCAATAAAGAAGTTATGGTCAATAATCGTTTTGGACATCAAATAAACGTTTAAGGTAGTAACAATTATCCAAACAGCATATAATCATATATCTAAGTTGTGCTAGTCGAGCACAAATCAGCACAACTTCCAATTTCCCCAGCACAGCGATATAAAGTGCACTTTACTCTTGTGCGCGGCCCTTCGCGCTTCGATACTATAGCAGAGTAAAGTTCTATTTATATCGTTGTGCTGACTTGTGCTCGGCTAGCACAACTCAGATATGTAATATTATGTTTGTCGGATGATCGGTAACTCCAAAAATGATATTTATCAAACATTTTCTGTAAAATCCGTATCAATGTCTCCGATCGAAAACTTTCTGCCACGGGTTGTACTTATATATATTATTATACATGGTGATTCACCAGATATACTTTTAATTCAAATACAGTTCATAAGACAGGTTTGTTTTGGGCAGATAGAGCTCCGGCTCTCACCAACGCCATCTCTAGGTACGTCAGTACTTGTAGAGTAAAGAATAAACCAACCAAACAAATTGTTGGTTGGTCAAGTTAATTAGACATTTTTCTTGTCAAACTTTGTAAAATAATTATCTCTATTCTTTACATACAATAAATATTAATATCATTACGCTACTTGCATTTAGTTGATATTTTTCAATTCACACATATAATTTATATATAATATATATGCCTGTATGTTCGTAATAATATGTAGCGCTTGTGGGATTCATCGTATGCATCGTATGTATACATAGATTGTATACCTATATAGATATAGATATAATGTAGCTGTGAAGTTAGATCATTCCGGCGTCTCAAAGACGCTACGCCGCACAGTGGTGCGAAATGGCCAAAAAGCGGTCAAAAATCCGTAAAACCGAAACTATCCAACGAATTTGTTTAAAACTTTGTGGATAGATTGCCACAAGTACAACGCTTAAATGGCTAAAAAAAATTTAACAAAAAATTATTAAATATTAAGTAATATAGGCTAATTGGAAATCTCTGTTTTCGGCTCATTTTTTATTAATGGAAGCAAATTTTAAAAGTGTTAAGCAGCTTCGGTCTGGCACTAATCGTTTTGGCAAGATATAATATTGAACTAACTTTGTGTAAAAAATCTCGGGTAACTTTGAACGACCTTGGCCGCAATTTAAGTTTAAATATCAACTTTTAGAATTTCCAAGAATGAATCGCGCGGAAATTATGATTATTTGGGGTTTAATGTGAAAATTTTTAAGGAATATTTTTAAATAATAAAGAAAAATGTGAAATGTATATGATTTATTAATCAATAATAAAAATTTTAATAATTGTCAGAAAAATGCCTATTGAATTTTTGTGACAGTGGTCGCAAATTGAATGAAAACTTTGTTTATTTAACAAAAAATTGTAATAACAATTTTAAAAAAAAAGAAAGAATAAATAACCTTTTAATTATGAATTTCACAATTTTCTTTATTATTTAAGATATGCCCCTTAAAAATTTCACCTAAAACATGAATTTTTACTCCCTGAAAGTGATAGATTCAAAAATCCAGTTATTCTGGATTTCTAAGTATTGTTAGAGAAGATTGCGGGGAAATCCCTGTGGTGGTTCTACGGTATGAGTAACCTGGTTTTTCCCACAATTAGTTGTACTACCCCTGTTTTCTGCCACTTTTTCAATGCTTATATTCCGAGACATTTTAGAAGGCCTTAACAGTTTTACCGTGAGCACTTGCCAATTCGCTTGAAATTTCTTCAGTTTGTTTTACGTGTGTATCATCAGAATACTTATTTAAAACAAAAATATGTAATTTCAAGATAGTGTACAGTGACTTGTGTGAAATGTTATGGAACAAGGATGTTTCTTTGGAATCCCAATTACGCGACCGATTTCCCACTTTGCGAGATGACCAGGCAATGCACATTACACATCAAGTTAATAAAAGGTTCATGACTAACTTCCGGATAAAATCAAAATCAGTTTATAATATAAAAGCAAAGTTTCTTATAAAGCATTGTGGTTAAAGAACCAGTTTGTAGTAAATTTGAATGGCTTGGAATCTGTGTCCAGTATTAGAACAAAACGACGTAAAATTCAAAATCTTCGAGATTCAGTCTCTCAAGATTTTATAGATGCTGCTTCTTCTGCATCCTATGAAGAGAGAAATGCAACAGAATTTAATCCCGATGCAGCATTAGCACTCATTGTTAGTTTTGTAACAAATTTGTTAGTTTCATCTTTACGAATTTTTTGCCACCTTTTGGCAAAAACAGAGATCTAACGAACGAAAACTTTGTTTATTTAGCATAAAAAATTATTATTAACTTTTTTATTTAAACAATTTATTAAAAATAATTAATTTAAACAATTCACTCTAACTAACTGTACTAACTAATATATCCTTAAAAATTTTTACCCTAAACTCCAAATAATCATAATTTCCGCGCGATTCATTCTTGGAAATTCTAAAAGTTGATATTTTTTTAAACTTAAATTGCGGCCAACACTTTTACACAAAGTTACTTCAATATAACACCTTACCGATACAAGTAATGCCATACCGAAGCTCCTTAACACTTTTAAGATTTGCTTCCATAAATAAACAATGAGCGTAACGCAAAGAGGTTTTCGATTAATCCATATTAGTTAATGTTAAACAACTTTATTGAAAAATTATTTGTGCCAGTTAATAGTTTAAAGCATGCGTAATAACCCCTATAAATTGCAGAGCTGTAAGTATTAAATTCTAGACGCTGTCAGATACCATTTGCCCGTACTACCTTATACCTACTCTAGCCTGGGCCTTCCTAACAATAAGGGCCTGCATGCCACATGTACGAAATATTACTGCGGAAGTCCCATCGTCGACCGATTTGTACCGGCGATGGTAATTTCCCAAACTCAGAGTCTTCCCTACTCATAAATCCTCCCAAAACCCTTCTCTCTCCTTCTATCCTATTACAACCATATTCCTACAAGACCTGACCAGTCCTTGACGTAAACGACAACTAGACATCCTCTCTAGCGACCATCTCTTGTTTTCTACCAGCTTTCACTTTTCCTCCCCTACGATTCCCCTACCCTAAAACCATCCTTCCTTCCATTTTTCCTACCATTTCCAAAAGCAGAATTCATCCGATCTTCAAACCGGTCACATGGTCTGAGCAAAATAAAGACCTTCAACAAAGTTCGAAGTATTTTCCTTTCGGTTACACGACAACGCAATAATTAAATAACTATGGCGCTGAAAACTGGTGAATTCCCAAGATAGAAAAATAGGTTACTCTTGCCATGCCTATATCCCCGCAAAAAAATTTTTTTAAAAAAATCGGACTTTGGCATATTATACATTCACTATTTGGTAATACAAAAATAATATTTCTTTTTTCAAATCGAAAATTTATAAAATCGATTTTTGGCCGCCTCGGCACCACTGTGCGCCGCACAGTGGGCTATATGCCCGATTTCAGCGGTCACAACTAGTTCAAAATTCGCTCAATATTGAAACTGCTGTAACTTTGCTCAAATTTATCCAAATTTGATGAAAAAATAACCATTTTAAAGCTTGAGGTTTCTACTTTTTGTGCTATATACCGTTTTTACTGAAATGGATGTTTTGAGCGCAAAATCTGTCCATAAAGAGGAGCGTATCAGATTGTAAAGTTTGTAGCTATTTGTCAATCAAGTACTGCCGATTATAATCAATATTTTAACGTTATTCGTCTATTTTATGTACACTATCGAAAAGTGCAATCATTTACAATTAAAATATCTTTTTAAAATAGTTATTACAAAGAATAATCAATATTATTACGTTATTCGTCTATTTTATGTACGCTATCGAAAAGTATAATCATTTACATTTAAAATATCTTTTTAAAATACTTATTACAAAGATTGCTATTTTTAAAATATATAGCCATGGCGAGAACTATGCATTTTCCACCCGCTTGTTCTTTGGTGATGCTGAGGCTCTGTAATACATTGTACTACGAGACCCATCGAAGGAACTGTTTAGTTTACGAACTCGCGAGATGTTTATGTTACAGAAGAGATAAGCATTCGGCTAAAAGCCTCTTCGTTCTGATTGAATTCAGTTGGAATCATTCTGTCAAAGACTAACGTATACAGTGAGAGCTAGCCAAGTATTTTTTAAAAAATTCCTATATGTTATTTAAATTTTATGTGTGTACTATTTTCTTATTTTAGTGTATATTGTGTGTTTATTATTATTTAGTATTTACTTAAGTTAATTAGTGCAGTATATTTTTTTAAGTGCTATTTTGTTTTATATTCTACTTGATTTCACCTATATTTAGTAAGTATAAACATGGTTTGTTAAAAGAACTAGTTTCCGCATTCAGTATATTCTTTTTCATTAACATTACTAATGTAATTTTTTCGACTTTTCAGCGTAAACTGACTGATTCAACTAAATATATTAAAAAAATAGAGACAAAGATCTATCTACAGTCTCTATCTACAGAGGGAGCGACCATAAAGGACTACTCCAGTGTCCACTTAATATTGTTCCCGACTGTATATCCAAAATAAAATGTTTACTATTTAGGCCCTCTGTCCACGATGCGTCGCGTCAGAGACGTGCACACGTACTTCTTTTATTCACGAAACATACAGCAAATTTCGCATCATTACGAGAATGTTGAGTGACGATGTGGACGTGCTAATTCTATATAATTATATTCGATATATATTATTATTTCGAAATATTGATTGCAGAACGTTTATAGCTGCAAAAGAATGATCAAAATATAATGCTAAACGAGATCTTTCGTTTCCACGATGTCGAAGAAACGATGCTATGGACGAGATATTTGGACCATTAATTTATGTAAAGGAATAGAAGGGTCGTAGAAGGAGGTGAAAAATAATGGCACTAGATTCGATCGTTGAGTGTTTCAGGAGAAGTCCACATGTCCAGTTTATTAAAATGTATATAATCGAAGGAACCCAACACCACTTAACACTAACTTAAGAAATAGAAAACCGAAGAACAATTAGATAAGGTCTTAAAAGCGGAAATACCTTGTGTTTGGTTTTTGAAGCACAGTTTTAGCTCAAGTGAAGCTAAGTTTTAGTACAGTTAGTACTTAGTACTTTTAAGCACAGTTAA
>CM052253.1:847926-859160 GCA_028455795.1 Lasioglossum marginatum
CCATTTTTGCAAAGGAAAATGTCGCTTCAAATGATCTCAGGAACTTCCCATTTCCGGATGTTGAAGGAATTTTGAGACACCCTGTACAAAGTACAATAACAAAGTTTGAGAGAGCTATATTTAATATAATTAGTAAACAAAATTGTTTAACACTAAACCTACCACGAGGGATCAAATGACCCATTTTAGATTTTTTATTTGACAATTATTGAAATTGTAAAAGTGTTTTCATGGGAATTTATTGAATATATTTTTTGACTCCAGTATACAGGGTGTTTCGTAACTGGTACAAGCGAAAAGGAGGTAATACTACATGAAAAAAATAAGTCGAAAATATAGAATAATATTTTTTCATGTGAGGCTTTGTTTACGAGAAAATCGACTTTGAATTATGTATTATGAATTATGTATTATGTAGCACATAGCTAATTATGAATTATGTAGCATATAGCATGCGTATGTACTCAGCGAATATTCAAAGTCGAAAACAAAGTCTCGCATGAAAAAATGTTATTCTATATTTTCGACTTATTTTTTCATGTAGTGTCACCTCCTTTTCGCTTGTACCACCAGTTACAAAACATCGTGTATATTGGGTTGGGGATAGCTGGTCTTTTCATGCCATAACTCTGTTAATATCACAGAGCGCGTCTGAAAGGTGACATATCATAGAGTAATTACAAACAAGAAATTGTGATATTTGTTTATTTAGTCAAAAGTTATTACGTCTTGAAAATGAGTGAAAATAAAGAAAAAATTCGATACATTTTGAAATTTTATTACTGAAAAGGAAAGAATGCGACTCAAACTGCTAAAAAAATTTGTGATGTTTATGTGCGTGACACAGTATCAATACGTATGACACAAAGTTGGTTCAAGCATTTTGATATGGTAATTTTGATGTCAAAGATACACCTCGTTCTGGTCGACCAAGTCAGTGAAAAAGTCGATGAAATCATGCAAACAGTTGAGCAAGATCGGTACATTAACAGTCATGATATCGGTAAGGAACTAAACATTGACCACAAAACAGTTATAAACCATTTAAAGAAGGCTGGATACAAAAAACAGCTCAATGTTTGGGTACCTCATGAGTTAACATTGAAAAATTTTAGGGAGCTTGGCTGAGAAGTTTTGATGCATCCACCGTATAGTCCTGATATTGCACCATCAGATTACTATTTGTTTTGGTCTCTACAGAACTCTCTTAATGGTAACCTCACAAATGGCAAAAGGTGGTCGATCAAAACGGCACTTAATTGATTTAATAAACTTCATTTAAAATATGGAAAAACTTGATTAATTTCTGCATTAAAATACGAAGAAATTTTGTCTCCAACCCAATATTATAATAAAAATCGCACAAAATATAAATAAATTTAATCTTGTTATTTTTATAATACTATACACATCAGTCACTTTTGATGGTCGGTAGGTTTAGTGTTAAAATAAGTAGTAGTCAAGGAGCTGTCCTTTGAAGTAAATTTCAAATGAAACACTAAATAGTAAGGAGTTGTTGGAAACAAAATTGAAAAATGATTCGGAGTGCAAAGGGTTAATATTATCGTTTTCGAATGCAATGGGCATTTAAAAAGGATTATACATTGGTTAAAAATCGATATGAGGAGTTTGATTGTTGAGCCATGACCAGCTAGCGCGTCGATCTGTCCCACAGTGCGACGCGACGCGGCGAACCGCAAATTTTTGACCAAGCAGCATTCCGACGGCTGTCCACGGTCAACGTTGCACCGACATTGAACCAGTGCAATGCTGCAATGCAGGTGGACCAGCCGGTGCGGCTGAAAGATGCGTAGGCAGTCGGAGGCCGGAGTCGCTGTCTACCGCAAATCTCTCGCGGCTCCCACAGATGTTATCGTCCCCGCAAGATGTCTGCGATTCCGTCTCCCTTTTGTAATGCACCTTCACCGAGACAGTCGCACGCAACAAATCATCTCGTGCGCACGGAAAAGGACGAGATCCAAGAAGAAGTGGCTCGGGGACAGAATCGCACAGGGACAACGGGGACAGTCGAACAGGAGGAGACAGGTCGTTTTGCACCTCTTTGTACCCAGCTCGTGGACGCCGATTCTTTTCCTGACGGTGAATAATTCCTCGTGATAAATGGGAATGGGATCGTTCTGATTGGCTGTCGATAGACCCTGCTCTTTCCTTTAATCCGCTTTTTGTAATTTATCAATTCGAACGCGATCCAGATGGAACTGAAACCAGAGTCGTCAGATCAGGGGTACCTTAGTAGCATTTATGGTTGGCATTTTGTTGGGCCTTCGTTGGGGTATTGGCTGGCTAACCGTTAGAAATGTCGCCTTTTATGCAGTAGGGCCAACGATCTACCCAACGTAGGGCCAACGTTACTATAAGACGAACGGCCAACAGGGCCCACTAACATATTATTCTGATTTTCTCTTTTATAGTTATTTTTATCGTATATCATAAATAATATTCATATTGACAATGTATTTTCACAACACAAAAAGGGGAAAAAAGGAAAAAATTTAAATAATACCCACGTCGGACTTGAAACCGGACCTGTTTGCGTAGTAAGTATATGCCCTACCGCTGAACCTACAGAGGTGTCTTGTACGTAGATGCTATGATCTGGGCTACTAGATACGTCAACAAAGAGTATAGCCGGATAAGCATGGGCCAGCGGCCCCCGCTCCGATTTTCCTGATTCCTGTTTTAAAACATCGTTTTATGTCTAAAAATACACTGTGTAAAATTTCAAATGTCTACCCCCACCGATAAGGGTGATATTGGGGTAAATTCCCCCGCACTTAAATGTAATTTGCTCCAAAACGAGAAGAGATATCGACATGGAATAAACGGCAAACAAAAGATATAGATACATTCTATATTTCAGATTTTTTTCAGAATTTTTTGCTAATTATTTATAGTTGAAAATAATTAATTGATTTTTTGGGAATTTTTTTAACCATCTTCCCCTGGGTTGACACCTACCAAAAAATTCTAAAATATTGCTATGATGCTAATTTATTTTGTATAAAAATCTCAGAAGTGTCCGTTGGGGGGAACAGTGTCAAAAAATATAAAGTATGCCGGCGAACGCTCGGTTTGATCAGTAACGGCGCAGCGACCGAGTCCCCTTGCGGTGGCTAGTGATGGGAGCGAACGGGAAGTCGGCGTGTGTACGTCGCCGAACGGGTGTACGGAAAAGCTGATACATGTAAAAATGCGACTAAATCTTCTAATATATGATTACAATTGGAAGTCTAAACAATTATATTTTAGGAAATAGCTTACATTGAAGAAGAAAAATACGTGTAAAGCTAGTTTGCTGCAGTCAAGTAACAGAAAAAAGAAGCTTCTCAAAGTATGTTGTATCGTCACGGTGCTAGAGGTTCTGCTCGATGCTCCGGAGGGCTCGAGTTCGAATCCTCTTTCTCAACTTTCTTTTCTGTGACCATACAACATACTTGTGAGAAGCTTCTTCTTTCTGTTACTTGACAGTAACAAACTAGCTTTACACGTATTTTTCTTCTTCAATGTAAGCTATTTCCTAAAATATAATTGTTTAGACTTCCAACTGTAATCATATATTAGAAGATTTAGTCGCATTTTTACATGTATCAGCTTTTCCGTACGCCGACTTCCCGTTCGCTCCCATCACTAGCCACCGCAAGGGTGTTCTTGACTCGTTCTCAGCGACTCGGTCGCTGCGCCGTTACTGATCAAACCGAGCGTTCGCCGGCATACTTTATTTTTTTTGACACTGTTCCCCCTAACGGATACTTCTGAGATTTTTATACAAAATAGATTAGCATCATAGCAATATTTTAGAATTTTTTGGTAGGTGTCAACCCAGGGGAAGATAGTTAAAAAAATTCCCAAAAAATTAATTAATTATTTTCAACTATAAATAATTAGCAAAAAATTCTGAAAAAAAATCTGAAATATAGAATGTATCTATATCTTTTGTTTGCCGTTTATTCCATGTCGATATCTCTTCTCGTTTTGCAGCAAATTGCATTTAAGTGCGGGGGAATTTATCCCAATATCACCCTTATCGGTGGGGGTAGACATTTGAAATTTTACACAATGTATTTTTAGACATAAAACGATGTTTTAAGACAGGAATCAGGAAAATCGGAGCGGAGGCCGCTGGCCCATGCCAATCCAAAAGGGTTTTCTTATACTACATGAACACTACTGTACGGAAGCGGTCAGAAAACGAGATTGGAAATGTATGGAGTGATGGAATGATTGAGATGAGCGAGACAGGATCGTTGAATGAAAAGAATGAGAGGTGTTGGAAAGAGCGAATGATTTACTGTAACGGATGGATTTGAACGGATTGTGTGAATGAGAATAAATGGTTGAATATCCGGATCTACAATAAATTAACTGTATTTTGCACTTGTGTAACAAAGTCAGTGAAATGAATAATGTAATAAGAATGATGTACAAGAAAAATTGACGTAAAGACTATGAAATCGCAGAGAATTGTTTGAATCGTTTTGTCACTTAACAGCTGAGCGCTTTGAATAGAGAGAGCGAACCGTCGCCTGTATCGATCCTTCTGGAAAGTTCGTTACGCACCGATGCTTCCGGTTGGGCGTTCGAGAACATTCCAGAAGGATCGAGAATGGGTTTTGACTAATCAAGCGTTTGATCGGGTGCCCGCGCAGAGTTCGACGCCGCTGATTTGATCGCTGTCTTGGCGGGATCGCGCGGTTCCGGCAAGGCAATATGGCGCTCGCGCGCGCCAATCTTGAACAACTACTCCTTGCCTTTCCCTTGGAAAATGGAAAAATTAAAAAAATTAAAAAATTCCAAGGCTGCTCACAATAAACAATTTACTGATGAGTCCTCTAGCGGGTTTAGAAACGCTCCTTTCCTTTTCCTCCTCTCTTTAATATTTGTAGAGCATGCACAGTGGAAATTATAAATTTATTTAAAATACGCAAGTATATTTAGAAATACGAAAAGAAATCAATTTGGAATATAAAATATTTTTGGTTGCAGCAATATTTCTGGCGTCATTTCTGGCGTAAATTTCACGTTAGTTAACCGACTATAATAATTGCCCAACGTTGGATATTCGTTGGCAAATTAACATAATTTTTCGTCGTAGGCCCCATGTTGGGGATTTGTAGGCAACACCACTAACCATATCCCAACTAACTCCCAACTGTTGGCCACCGCTGGGCAACCATAAATGCTACTAGGGAATTGACTTGAAATGAGGGAATACAGTTACCCTCTCTTTGCCACTATCGCAGGGGTGGCCAACCTGTGGCGCATTCGCCAAATGTGGCGCATTGGATGATTACAAGTGGCGCATTGCAACTTTGCGCCTACTTATTCTTTTGAAGTTTTCATCATTCATGTTTTCTTCATGTTTTCTTCATGTTCTCAACACCTGAGTGCTCTCAGTTCTATTCATACAGTCTTCTTGCTCATCAGTTCGTCGCAATTTTTCGAAAGTTCACAATTGCAGGATGTGAATTACGGAGTTGACGACAGCGATCGCCCTCTCGTCCAAGAGATCATTTATTGCTATTGCAGATTGGTGCTCCAGTAAACGTGTATCTTTTGAAATTTAGTCGTATACAGTCTGCTGGTATTTTCTCGAGATCAGCGGTATATGTAGACCAAACGGACCATAATAGCGGTGCGCTTGACTCTACCTGTAACGGAGGTATACGGCGTCTTTTACCAGCTCATTGTGACGCCAATTTTCAAATCACCATCCTTTTCAAAGGCTCATTTTAGAGAGGAAAGTTCAAGGAATATAACCATATTTTCTTCCAAATTTGAATCACTCTGGCCCCTCAACGAAAAAAACGTAAAAAAAGAATTTGTTTAAATTTTTCGACATTATAAAATTGATTATGTAGGTTGAAAAAATTATTTTATAATAGCCCAATCCGCCAAATAGCCCTGAGATAGAAATTCGTAAGTGAGGCTCGTTTTCGCCAAAATGGGCAAAAATTTCAAATTTTGAAGGCCTGTCATTTCTAAAAAAATTCGAAATCGGCAAAATGATGACATAAACCTCCCTAATTTCACATGGACTACAACATATTTAATTTACAATTAGAACAAATTCGACGATGGTGAATGACCCTGCAGTTTTTGCATGCCGAGATTCCGAGAGTTAGCGCGATGTCCCCCACCACGGCATGTATTTGCTATGTTTGCACTTTCAAAAACTGGAAAGTATGGGGGTAAGAGAGGCTATGAACCGCCATTGTCGGTTAGATCGGCAAAGTGTCAACACATGTGGTCCGCAACCGTTAGCCATTGCCGCTTGTGACGTTACTTCCTCCATTACCGCTTGTGACGCCACTTCCTCAAGCAATGACTCCCACAAAATTGGGAGGAGGAGGTAATGACTCCCAAAAATTGGGGGGTGGGGTCAATGACCTCCCAAATAAGGGCCCGGGGTAGGAGGTTTCTTGCAGGGAAATAAGACACGAGAAATCGGCTACAACAATCGTTTATTAAACAGGTGGTCAAATTGTAAGTCGCGCGCGATCACAATATTCTGCGACTGATGTTCGGCCATTCGCGCGAATCTTTCTCGTTCGCTAATCGGCACATCGAGCCCGGCAGGTACAAGATTTTCGTGAAGGTTACAGCCATTTGCACGGCACTGATCTGCCAGGAGCCGGTGGAATACGCGATACAATCGTTTGACTGTGTCGAAGGAACGAAGCGGCGCAAAGAAATGGCGAGACGGCCGTCGTCCCACCATGGACCGTCTCGAGGGTTGCACAAAATACTCGCGAAAATCGACCCCGCTACGAACCCCCCGAGAATCCGCGACTACGCGTTACAAATCCGGCGTCGGACAATCCAAATCAGGGATCCCGCGGCCCCGCTATCTGACCGGATTCTCGTTACAAATCTAGTTCGCACGGGCATCGACCACCGGCCTCGCGTTCCTCACGGTGTAGCTATCACCGGTCTTCAGCAACGCCTGCGGACACGGTGTTTCGCGACGCGAAGAAGGACCCGCAAACACACCCCCGAGCCAACACGAATTGGTCACAAATAAATTATTCCGGCCTGACCGGCACTTACCAAAGGCAACGATGTTCGTCCCTCTGCTCCGGCAGTCGCAAAAGGAACTTTACAATTACGCAAAATTTCAAAGTCTAGCCTCGACTACGGCCAATGACACAGTGCCCCAATTCGGTTGTCTCGGGAACGCGGAAGCGAGGCGTCCCCCTACTTCCTCGTTTGTTTCCTCCGGCGCGACGCTCGGACCTATCGCGTACGCTTTCGCGGCAATGTCGAATTCCGCGTTACGAGACCCTGGCCCTCGGTGAATTCGAAATTCTTCTCTGACAATCCTTAACGATTGGCCGCGTCTCGTGAAGGGATGGACGTGAGCCGCTCCGGCATCGAGCCTCGTTACTCTTTCCGGATGAGATGGCGATAGGGTCGAGATAGTGGTCGTCTCTTGCCCAGATTCCCTAGTCTGCACCTCCAGGTTCGCTGACCCGGGCTCAGTCCTCCCCTCGTTGTATTGGCACGAGCTGTATCCGGGATCGGTTCCAAGCGTCTCTTAGTGAGGATTCTGCGCAAACTTGCGACGGGAAGCAGGATCCGGGACCCCTTGGGATCCGGCTACGGCCCTGAAACTTCGCGTCGCGCTCAGTGGCGCGACGTTCCAAAATGCGATTATTCTCGTATTCACTGGGGCTCGGACTTCCCAGGGAGAGCGATCACAACGGCCGTTTCGCCATTGCCAGAGGGTCTCTCGGCCGACCCGGTCTCTCGTTACCGGTTCGGAGGGACGTCGGCAAAACCTGCCACATCACAAAGTATACATGGTCTAAGGACGAAACGCGTCATGTAACCGGGCCGCACAGTGGTCCGGGCGGCCGATCTAGCAGTTCATTTGGTAAAAAATAACTTGTCTCATATCGATGTTTAATGCATCTACATTACTTTTCAAATGTTCAGCAATGCCGAAAATGTCGATATTAATGAAATTTAATAAAAATTATAGTTAGAACAAGCATTTAAAAATGAACATTTTATGAATATGATTTTCGATCGAAAAAATTACTAATTTTCTTTTGTAAACCCAGCCGAACCTATTTAATATTTCTAAAAAATTTTTTTTAATGAAGCGCATTCTTTTATCTTGAAAATGCATACCTCAAATTTAGAATTACAGTTCGGCATTTATTAAATATGTAAGTCTTAATGGACTAATGAAAATTGTCGAAGTTATTTCCCTTTACTTATTGTCCTTCTGCTGTTTAAAGTGTCACAGATACGTACTTCAGGATATTGATGTTTATCAAGTGTATGTTTTGCTTTCTAAATGTCCGTCACCTTCAAACACGATTAAATTAATAAGATCTATTAAAAATTGTACAAACATTTGAAAATCAACATTTCATAAATACCATTATGGATTATTGTTTATTTCGAAACTGAATATGATTTTTCAGGCAATTCCGATAATGAGACAAAAAATGTTTTAAACAAAAGTTAATCAATATTTAGCGGTCTACAAATTTCAATACAAACAATTTTTTACAAATTATTAGTCCTATAAAAAATCAAGGTCGCCTGTAATTTTTGAAAATCGATATATATTTTTGACTTCATAATATTGTAGCTGATGTCAAAACAAATCCAACAACCTACATTGTTATACCCTTAATGTTCCAAATAGCTGCCCGGACTACTCTGGACCGTGGCGGAAATGTGGGGGAATAGTATCGTAGGAGGGTAAAGGTAAAGTGGGGAGACAAGTCTTAATCTGGCGACTCTGGGTACACCTGCGGGGTAAATTTTACTTTACGGGACCAAAAATTTTTGCCTTACTCCTATAAATTATTATCTATTTGGTATGTAATGCAGTAGATTTGAACGAGGGTATCTGAGAAATCGAAGTTTCGATCGTGCAGGATCAATGGTTCAGAAGTTATGGCTGCTTAAAGTTGAGCATTTTGCAGTGCTTTTGGCAAGTAAGTGCGCCGCCATGTTGGTGTGTAGTGACAGTCGCGCGCCGCTTACCGAGCAGAGCCGCTAGGTGGCAGCACAGACATGCGGTAATATCGCTAACGTAGAGGAAATACCTTGGGAAATGTTTGAGATATTCTCGTATGTCTCCATATGCGGGGATGTTACTATTATATCATCTATGTAACAATTGCAAAAATCTAAACCTCGGAGTATGGAATCCATGAACCTATTGGCATAGACCAAACGGCATGACCGTAAACTCAAACAGACCAAATGGCGTGATCACCGCTGTTTTTTGAATGTCTTCAGGCGCTACCGGTATCTGATAGTACGCCCTGTTTAAATCTGTTACAGAGAATATTTTGCATCCATCAAATTGATGCGACACGTCATGGATGTGTGGTAGGTGATATTTGTCTGGTACGGTCCTGCTGTTCAGTCCGTGATAATCTCCGCACGGTCTCCAAGCACTCAATTTTTTTGTGGAGAGGACTAGCCTATTGGCTTTTAGACGGGCGACAAATACCGTCTTTTATCATTTTCCAGGATTCTTTTTGAGCCGCTTTTAATTTCTCCGGAGGCAATCGCCTTGCTCTCTCCGCGACCGGAGCATCCTTTGTCTCTATGTAATGGAACATGTTGTGTTTAATATTTCCCCTGGCGATCGGTTTCGTTATTTCGATAAATTATTTCCTTTAATAAATCATTAAATAAACTATTTTGGTCTATTGTAGAAATTGTGAGACCGTTACTTTTCGTTATTGCAGCATTTCTGTAAATTTTAGTGTTTCCATCTAATAGTCTTCTATTTCGCAAATCTACTAATATATTATAAAAATGAAGAAAGTCTGCGCCAATAATTGGTTTTGTTACTTCTGCCAGAATAAATCGCCAGGAGAAATCTCGGCGAAGTCCTAAATTTAATGACACTAATTTTTCGCCGTATGTGTTTATGGCTGCTCCGTTCGCGGCATATAACTTAAAGGCATCGACTTCTAGGCTCTTACCTCCAAAGTTCCGAGGAACGTTCCGAAACATTCGTACCCGTATCCACCAGAAACTGAATCCGCGTGTTCGGGTCCGTAATCATGAGGCGATACTTCTTCCGGTCGTCTCCCACTGCCTCAAGTCGAGACGTCCTGTCTAGTTTCCCTGGCGCTGGCGCTGTTTGTCCGGGCCTGTCCAGGTGCATGGTTTGCGGTACTTCCAGGATTCTTCGCCGAATCCGTTATGATAGAAACAGAACCCTGTTCTGTTGTTGCTGCTGCTCTCCGTTGTTTCCTTGTGTCACGAGCTGCTTCTCTACCTGAAGTACCGCTTCTTGCTGTTGCTGCGGCCAGTTCGCCATCTTGGGGCCTTACTGTGATGTCATCCCGCGCTTCCCCTGTAGCGTGGGTCGCGTCGAGAATGGCGGCCATCTCTGCCACCCCCGACTGTTCCGTGACTTTGTCCACGAGCTTCGCCAACCTTTCCAGATCGGAATCGTCGATGATTGCCGACATTTCTTGTACTCGAGTTGACAACCTCTGGATCCACAGCGTGCGTAGTGCTTTGTCTCCTAAACTTTTTCTGGCCAACTGAGATATCTCCCTTAACAGTTCGAAAGGCTTTCTATTTCCAAACTCAATGTTGATGAGCAGTTTCCTGAGATTCGCCTCAACCAACTTTGCGAGTAGGTCAATCAGCACTTCCTTTATGTGCTCGTATGTGGATCTGTCTGCCGGTACTTCGATCACGTCCAAAACGGTCTTCATTGTTGCCAGGTCCAGGTTCCTAATGACCGTCGAGCTTTTCACCGCGTTTGCTTTGACGTTGTATGCTACGAATTCTCTTTCGAGCATCGTGAACCATAAACGCGGCTCATCCATCCAGAAGACTGGT
Source organism: Lasioglossum marginatum (assembly GCA_028455795.1). Lineage (NCBI taxonomy): Eukaryota > Metazoa > Arthropoda > Insecta > Hymenoptera > Halictidae > Lasioglossum > Lasioglossum marginatum. The sequence goes on from CM052253.1 coordinate 858,781, forward strand.
AGCTTCACGTTTCGAAATTCGTGTGCCTGGACTTCTTGTTTGACGCTGTTGTCGTTCATTTTTCTTTCTTCTTTTTAAGGACTTTTCCACGAATTTTCTTTTTCCCAGGTTTCGGCACCAATGTCGACACTTCGTCCAGTGTGGAAAAGGTTGAAGATAGAACTGCACACTAATTTAACGTAACGGAAATCTCTTTATTATAAAAGGCGTCTGTCTCGCACGAGTCACGTTCGTAATCTGAAAGAATTTCTTTTTCTTCGGGGCGCGCGTCTTAGAAACTAAGCTTACCAACTGCTTAACCTAAAAACTTAACTCGTGACTAAAGATCAGGTAACCAGGGCAGTGTCACTCTAATAGGAGAACTGTTAGCAGGAATTTAG
>CM052253.1:859260-913470 GCA_028455795.1 Lasioglossum marginatum
GGCCTACTTCCCTAAAGCTTGGAAGACTGCCAAGGTCATCCCGATCCCCAAGCCGGGAAAAAACCGCAAGTTCCCTTCAAGTTATAAGCCGATGAGCCTGCTGCCTATACTGGGCAAACTCTTTGAGAGGATCATATATAATATTCTCCAAACACATTGCGGGTAACAATATTCTTATCAACTCCCAGTTCGGCTTCCGAAATTGTCACTCGACAATTCACCAACTGATCCGTACAGCCCAATTTCATACCCATCACATGAACATCAGGAGATACTCTGGAATGGTCCTGCTGGACCTAAATAAAGCCTTTGATTCCGTCTGGCATAATGAACTTATTGCCAAATTGATCGACCTCAATTTCCATCCCAGACTGATCAAACTTATTCATTTCTACCTGGAAGATCGCTCCTTCTTCGTTCAAGTTGGTCAAAATAAATCTGAGTCCATCCTCATCAAGGCTGGCGTGCCATAGGGAGCGGTGCCAGCCCCTCTTCTTTTCATCATTTTTATTAATGATCTGCCTCACTCACCTAACACCTCATTAGCTCTCTTTGCCGATGACACGGCTATATTGGCGGCTTCTCTATTCACCTCCGCCTAGTTAAAATCCTTTAAGAACATCTTAACGACATTAGCAAATTTCTCTCTAACTGCAAGTTAAAACTCAACGGCTCTAAAACTCAAGCCATTATCTTCACTAGAAGATGGAAACATCTTAAAAAAGGTCTTCCCAGCCTAATGGTCAACAACGAACCTATTCAATGGTCCAACCAGATCAGATATCTGGGAGTTATCCTTGATGCCAAAATGAGGTGGGGACCTGCCATCCTCGATAGAAGAAAAAAAGCTACAGCAGCATCCACTGTTCTAATTGGACACAAGTCTAAATTAAAAATTCATCTCAAAATTCTCGTATTCAAAACCTGCATCCGCACGTGCATGTCGTACAGAGTTCATCTCTGGCACATTGCTGCAAAGTCTCATCTAGCTACCCTGCAAAGATTACAAAGCAAAGCCATCAAGACGATTCTAAACCTGCCTTCGGACCACCCCACTGTGGAGATCCATTTACTTTCTGATCTCCCTATGCTTGACAAAGTATTCAGAGAACTAGTTAAAAACTACAAGCCAGAAGATCATACGAACCCGCTAGTACGTGCCATCGCACTCTACACGAGGGAACTGCTGCCCTACACCCCCAGGGTTCGCTATCCCCTGGACCTGCCTCCTCCTGAGGCACCACCGGCTGCGGCCTCCAACTCCAACGTGGGACCTTCGCCGGCGCATGGGGCTCCACCCCGTGTGGGAGGGTTCCTCCAGCTGCTCGATCAGCTCGACGACCTTTAAGGTTCACCAATCATATATTCTGTCTTTTTCAAGACATACGCAGGAAACCTCCCTTTCCAATTCCTCCCCCCCTTCCACCCACTGTACACTGTATTATTTTCATTTATTGCACGTGTACAAAGACCTTCTTCGCAAGTTTTTTGAAATTTTTCTTGCCCCTCTACTACCATGATGACTCTAGTCAATACTAAACCCTCCTCTTTGATATACACTTACCCCCCTCATGTTTAAAGAACAGAGATCGCTAGATCTAGGAATCTTTCATTCCACTCCCATGTTCAAATTTCAGGCTAGTCCTGTTTAAAAAAAAAAAATCCAAGAAAATTTGTATATAAACCCGTCCCAAGAACGAATAAACATCCGAGCTGAGTAAACCACCAAACAGTGTGCATTGATATGCAGAAGTAGCTCCTTTTCAACCAAGCAACAATCGACAAGGCGTTTCTCACTCTCGATCAACAATGAACATAATAGTTCAAATATTCTCTTGCCTAGTCCTTCCATCAGGAAGGTGGTCCTTCGAGGAATCATTAGTTGGCACTTCGCAGTGCAAGCACCAACAAGGCCTGAACGATTAACACAAGATCAACCACGGGCATATACAGTTGGTCTTAGAATTAGGCATATTGTGGTCTGTGAATTATTTTTCAAGGTCGTTCCCCCCCCCCCCCGACTTTTAAGGTTATCGACATTCTTTTGCAGATTAACATGTATTTTTTATAACGCAGTGTTGTAGTGGACATCAAGACGAATTTAACGGTTTACAACACTAAGACCTTGAAACGACTTTGAACGTATTCGAAAATACCATGAAGTCAATGAAAAAAGATTTTCCACAATGAATGAAATGCCCTAAGCCTGGACAGCATTCTTTGCTACCTTTAATTTTATCAGTTTAGATAAACAAAAATAATTTTTTAAGAGTTTTAACATTAAATTCAGATTTTGTAAAGTAATTTAAAATTCCAAAAACATTGTTTTGATTAATATTACAGTAAGCAAAGCGTATGCACTTATTGCACTCATAAGTGCGTCAACACAAACGGCGGGTAATGGACCATTCAGTTTTGGCGATCCTTCTCAGAGGAGGAATAATGCTGCACCTCGGATAATACAACATATCAGCGACGCCAGCCTGGTTGTTCTGGCCATTTCTCACTTTTTTCTGTTGGACCTACTGTTTATAAAGATGGGTTCCAAACCATCTATTTTGCCAACAACACGTGAAAAGCACCCAGGGGGTCACTTCCCGGCTTTTACAAGGCGGTCACCCATCCAAGCGCTGCTCACGTTCCACGCTGTTAACTTCAGGGATCGGGCGAGAACCGGTGTTTGCAACGGGACAATGGTCGTTGACTGTTTAGATTAATATTTTAATTGTATTAACAAGAATAATTCTAACGTATAGTTGGACATTATTAAATCCAATCTAAGCTAGTACCTGGACGGAAGTGAAGCCTATACTGGGACAAATTAAATTTACGTATAATTATATCTATAACATCGAACTTTATTAAATCTTTAATGATTTACATATCAAAATATTATTATATTAAATTCTATCCTGTCTAATTTTCATTTTTTGTTGTAAAGCAAGCATTTCAAGAGACGATTATCCATTCTCCATATTTTCTAATTGAGTGCATATAATTTCGCTTTCTGTTCTTTAATTTCATCTTTATTTTCATTAGTTGCTTTAGATTCTATTTCTTTAGATTTATCATTGATTTTTAACTTAATATCTTTAATTTGTTGTGTAATTATCTTTTTTCTATCGTGTAAATTTTTATTGAATTCTTGTTCTTTTTCTTTTTAAATTTTGTTTCTCTCTTTTTCCTGCCTTTTTGACAAATGTTCTTCTTCTATAATTTTTTTCTTGCTCCTGTTTTTCAAGATCTTTAATTAAATCTCCTACGACGGAAGCTCGAAGTGAACCACTTTTATTATTTTTCGTCTTAGATATTTTGAATTTAGGGGCAGTAAAATTTTTCTACGTACGTTAAAACAAGTACGTTAAATAATTTGCCATTAAAGAGTAAAAACAACGAGTTGATTTAAGGCGTATGTACATCGACTATACGCTTATGTATGTATACAGGGTGGAAATTATAAAGCGTTACAGTCGAAAATCTCCGAAAATATTAATTATACGCAAAAATGTTTCAGATGAAAGTTGTTCAATACCGAGGGGGACATCATGTGGTGGAACTTTTATTTTTCCCAGTGGACACACCAAGGTGAGATGAAGGTCAACTTTTTTTTTTTAATAGAATGATATTAATAGAATGATTTATCCACCATCAAATAGTGCGTTTCAAGACGAATTCAACGACCTACGACTCAAGGTTATTCAAGGTTAAACTTGCAGGGAAATGCAGAAAAGGTGTGATCGCTTTATTGGTACTTTACTTTGTGCCTTCGAACTTTCACACCAAAACGAGGACTGTCACGTCAAAATGAGGACTGTCACACTGTCTTGAAACGCACTATTTGATGGTGGATAAAAAAACGTATCATTCCATTTAAAAAAAGAAAGTTGACCTTCATCTGAAACATTTTTGCGTATAATCAATATTCTCGGAGATTTTCGACTGTAACGCTTTATAATTATTCCCTGCATAGTTGGACAGCTACTACCATCACGTCCCAGTATGGAGTACTTATATTTCAAAACAGTTCTAAACTTGGACATCTAATATTTGAATTAATAATTATTATTTAAGTTACGTCTGATTGCCAATTTATTTAAAAATATCAATATTATTATGCGTGATAATTATTTTTTGCCTATGGGCTTAAATTATATCCTTTTTTCTAATAAAAGTTCAAACTATAAATGCACATGATTGAGTCTTAATCAAATAATATTTGCACCTACTTGTAGCTAAAGCCTCAGAATATATAAAATAATGATTTAATCTCTTAATTATTGGTTTTACTATGAAAATTCAATTGTCCAGATTTAGGCATCACTTTTGGTTTGTCCACACTTAGGGCATTTCACCTTATTCACTTTCCAAATATTTGTCAAGTTATTATGGATCTCTTCATTCGAAGACATACGAGATCGAGGACGCACCAATTGTTTACTTCAATGTCTGCTCGCAAGAGTTTTTCTGTTCACGGTCAACAAACAAAAACCTTGGTTCTAGCCACTATACAGGAGGTGTCATGGCTTCTAGACGAATGTAGACTGTGAGTCATGCGTTCCCATAATCCCGTGCGTTCGCGTTGCACCGAGCGTGCCGGTTAGAAATTATGGGGCAACGGAAAGTCATTGCAGCGGCTTGCTGCAATTGGAATTTCAGCCGATCGATTTCGCACCCGGATAATAAAGGTACTGAAAGCAAAGCCAGCCGTGTGGTCTCGGTGTGCACCCATTGCCACATTTACACGCACAATTACGTTACGGTAATGAATAGATGCCTGATAATGTACGCACGCGAGGAGACAATGCCAGTGACAGAACCCGTAATTACCTTTGATTTAATGCCGCGCATAATGATGTATTATTGTTCACGTTCCTGAGATTTTTTACCTATTGGATTTCGCCACCCGCTTCCGCAGATACCCATTAATAACTTAATCTATGAAGTCGTAGAGAAAGTGCAGCATATTTGAAACAGCAGTTCGTTTCAGACGAATACAAGTTCATAGCAAAGGCTGAGATTCATCTTTAACTTCAAGTCAGGGCTTGAATGAAACTGTAAACTTTTATAAATAGAAGTTGTTTTGTAAACTTTAAACTTTTAAATTATATCTTTTCTGTTTTAAATCAACTTTGTACATTAACACTTTAATTCTGTTATAAAAGTTCAATTTTAACATTTATTTTATGCTTGGTTAATAAAAGTTTTGAAGGAACATTTATTTCTTAACAGATTCTTGACAGATTTAAAATAAAGTATAAAAGTTTAAACTATTTTTTACTTGCTTAGCATTATTTAAGGAATTGAAAATGGTTAAATATAGATGAGTAAGCAAGTCGTGATTTTCATGTAATTATTTTATTCTACTCTTACGTACTCTTATGTACAGTGAACCACGAAAGTATTTGAACGCAGTTTAAAACAGTATAACCTTTTTATGATCGGATCAAACGACCTGACTTTTTTTGAGCCATTAGAAGAATTGATTTACCAAATGACACGCAAAAAAGATTTTGAAAAAATTGCAATTGCTAAGAATCACATGAGAAAGTAAAAGAGGCACCACTTAAAACTTTTTTATTAGAGCCCGTAATGAAAATTTAAAATATGCGTTTTGTAGATGTATGTTACTTATACAAATGCTGAAAATTTCATCGAAATTGGTTGACACAGAAAAAAACGACGCATCGAAAGATGTAAGAATCTGTGGATTTCAAACAGAAACTGACCAAAAGTCGCGAGTAATAATGATTTTCACCACATTCAAACACTTGTAGCTCTTGGGTATGTTAATCGATTTTGATGAAATTTTCAGCATGGTTGTAACTAACATAGATCTACAAAACATATATTTTAGATTTTCATTAAGTTTTAAAAAATGCTTTTTTTATTTTTGCATGCAATCTTGTAAATTGTAATTTTTGGAAAATCGTTTTTGCAGATCATTTAGTAAACCAATGCTTCTAATTGCTTACAAAACATCACGTCGTTTGGTACAATTATAAAAAAGTTATACCGTTTTAAAGTGCATTCTCAGCATTTAGTTTTAGAATTTAGAATCACAAAGACATTTGCTTTTCGTCCCATTATGTTCACAACTTGTAAATGTAACTCTGAGCTGATCACAGAGTTGACTGAATCAGTACTACTGATTCATTGTTGTTCCTTGTGAACGCAGAATCCCCAAAATATTCCATCTCACTTGCAAATGTTTGTATACTAGAACTCTATATGTAGAATGATTCAAGGTTTCAACTTCAAACCTATGTAATACTAAACGGTAAATGCGTTTGAAAGTACTTTAACTTTTTCAAAGCAGAGTAACTGTTACTGTCCAACTGGAACTTTTTCCCAATTCCGAGAAAGTAAAAATTTTCTATTTAAAATTAAAAATTAAAAATATTAACAATATTAAAAATTATTATTTACATACATAGTATATATTTACATTACATTATTATTATTACATTATTTACATATTCACAGACATAGTATTTATTATTTACATACATAGTAAAAATTTTCTATTTATGCATACATATATGCATATTTTCTTAGAACAGAAAAGTTAAAAGTCAAAAAATAACTGTTATAGATCATAGATTATCAGAACTAATTGAAAATTTTAACAGATTTCTTCAAGCCCTGCTTCAAGTAATTTAAGAGGGTTGCTGGTGTATTCATTCCAAAAGTGCCACGATGTGACTCCCACTAACATTCGGACACTCTTAAAAAGACAATAACTTTTTTAATCTTGAACCATACGATTTCAAATTTTTTGGGAAGTTAGAACAATTGGTTTGCTTACGACGTGAAAAAAATTTTTGAAAAAAAATTGCAAGTTGTCGGAACGCAGAGAAAATTTTAAAAGTTGTATTTTGCAACATTTTATGTGGGCTCATATGGAAAATATAGAAAACACGTTTCTTAGATCAGTATCAATTAAACGTATTCTGAAAATTTTATCAAAATCGGCCGACGTTGCGATGAGCTACAAACGTTTAAAGATGGTAAAAATTGTAGTTTTTCACGATTTCCGGCCTCTAACTGCAACAAATCTAAGAATATATTCTTATATCTCTCAATGTCTGTCGAATTTTTCCGCATCAACCGATATCGATGAGACTTTCACAATGCATATAATTGACACAGATCTCCAAAACGTATTTTTTAAATTTTCAATATGTATAGACCCAAATAAAAAAGTTTTGCGAAATTGCAATTTTTGAAAAAATTTATTTTCATGTCATGTAGTAAACTAATTGCTCTAACTCCTCAAAAAAGTTCAAATCGTATAGTCGAATATTTAAAAAGTTATCGTTTTTTTGAGACCGTCCGAATATTAATGGGAGGCACTGTAAATAGTTGTTGCGTTGAACCTTTTCTGCAATAAATAGAAGAAAATATCTTAGTATGACAGTGATGGTGTCTTACAATTATTTAAATTGAAATATCTGCTAAAAGCTATTAACTTTATTAGCTGCATTCGTCGATGTATTAACACATCCATCATTCTATTTAAAAAAGACAAAGTTGACTTTCACATGACTTTAAAAGCTGATAACACCAAAATATGTCCAACCATATTATTCAAAAATTTCCTCTGAAACATTGTTTACTACGGATAATAATAGAGAGAAAATCGAGATGTGAAAATCGGGTGAGACACCCTGCACAATGCTATTAATACAGTAGGGGGCCTACAATTAGATGTTTTTAGTTTGATTATCATTTCGTCTCCGGTTTTTTTCTGCAGTGAGCATTGGCATAATATGTGGTGCACATTGCACATCTTTGTTTGGACATGAACAATCGCATAGGCATACTGGGTCTTGAACAGTTTTTCCAGTCTAGCCCCGCATTCTTCTACAGATTTTGCACTCCAAATTCACCCTTTTGTAAGTCAAATACAAACTTTTGCACACAAATCAATTTCAATCTTTACGAATAAAGTATTTCTAAGTAAGGTTTTGTGAAATAAATCAAATGTAAATTAATTGTTAAGAAAGTCAAAATTCGTTTATTGCAAAAATGTACATCAAATACTTATTTAAAAGTAATAATCAATTCATTAACTTTGTAATGTGCGAAGACTATGTGTAGATAGGTATGTATATTCATTGTAGCCACACACATTTTCTGATTAATAAATTTTAACAATGAAAGTGCATATGTATTTATTGAAACGTACTGTGTACTGGTCTTATGTTTCCCTTACAGTAATGAATATATATATATATATATATATATATATCGTTCACGAATGTGTAAATATAAATAATTAATTTTAAATATTCTTAATGGGTGAAATTGATTTGCAAAAGGGAGAAATTGATTTACAAAAAGGTGAATTTGGAGTGCAAAACCTAAATCGACACCGCGGAATGAGCGCCGCGCCGTCTCTATCTCCCCTCGGAGACCTTCTTGTCGAACGCGTGCACGATATGTAGGTGGTTAGCCAAGCAGGCGGCGGGGTATCAGGAGAGCAGACAGGTAGAAAGAGAGTGGACGAGCCGAAAGGAGAAAGACGGCCCCCGGCCGGGGGGGTTCGAGCAAGAGGGACAAGATGAGGACGTCGCGCGTCGGGTGGACGAGGAGAAGAACGAGAAAACGGGAAAAAAGAGAGAAAGAAAGAGGCATGGTGGGGTTGGTACGAGCGGTTCAAGCACGTGGGGCCTACTCCGTGTGTCTCGTTCAGTAGTGCTCTCGGTTGCCTTCGAACGATTTCGCACCGGATGTCCATCGAGCCTCGTCGACGCATTCAGCGCTTGAGCAGCCCGTCCGTCCAAACATTCCCACGTTCCCATCGAAAAGAAACGAGAATGTGACCGGGTCGTCGCGCTGCTCGGCTCTTTCGCACAGACGTCGCTCCGAGAATCGATCGAGAAGAAAAGACCCGCGACAGACTATGGCTCCGATACCAAACATTCGGCTGACGTGCGTCGTCGCGTTGATCGTTCTTCTGCCCGTGGAAATCGAGCCGGCTGAGTATTTTCCCGGTGATCATCACGGTTTCACGGACGCGCACAGGCTGCTCTGGCCGATTTGGTACCGACAGGAGAGATTCGCTCGCACGCGACACGATCGCGATGGATCCCGGGATTTTCAACAGAGCACCACGAGGAGCTTGTCGCACCTGGACGCGGTCACTAGCAGACCTGTTTCGACGGTGCCCCCGCCGGTGACTGATCAGCCGAGGCGTCACGTGGACCAACTGGTACATGAACAACGACCCGATCCATCAAAACAAGAAAAATCGAACGTGACCCCGGTCGCAAAACACACCGGCACCGCGGCGGTCACTTACCACAATAATCATCGTCACCAGCTGAGAGAGGCTGCCACTCAACGGTACCAACACCTCGCGACAACAGCGACATATAGGAGGCATCATCCTGGGTAAGCGGACGTTACGAGCTACAATACATATACAGTGAGAGTCAAAAATGAGTATACACCCCATACATATGAGATTCTATATTATATTTTACAGCATATTTCGCAAAAACCAAAGTTGTGATGTTGTAGTACATGGTATTTCTAGTGTCACAATCATATATAAACATATCTTAGTGAATTACGTTTCCAATGTTTTGTAAACAAATGCCTATCTGACGTAGGTTTTTTACGAACGCGTCAAAAGTGAATATACGCAGCACAAGTAGTTAATCGTTAGTGCCATTTTTAAAAAACTGTGGTGCCCAAGATGGTTCGGAACCCACCTTAAAAATAAATTGTAAAAAATCTGTAGAAGATCAAGATTTGTAAAAGAACAAAGAAAAAGAAATAGTCTGTTATGGAAGATAGTCCAGTAAACTAGTTTTCTAGAAGCGTGTTGATTACTTTGAAACTTCAGAAGATATGAGGAAACCTATTGTTAAATTAGGAAACAAAGGAAAATCGTTTCGAGAAATAGGGAAAATAGTAAATCGTTGTCATGTAACTGTAAAAAAAATCAGATACGTATAAAGATTCAAAAAGTGTAAAAAACTTTCCTCGTTTCGGTCGTCCGAGAAAGTTAAATGAAGGAGAAAACCGATTAATTACACGAATAGTGAAAAAAGATCCCATTATTGAGATATACTACTACAATTCGTAGATGATTAAATTCTCAAGATATGCATGGTTGTGTACCACTCAAGAAACCAGCGATAAGTGCAAAGAATCGCGTTTTGCGATCGCATTTCGCAGAAAAATTCATAAACAAACCACTCGAATTTTGGAACACCGTATTGTTCACTGATGAAAGTAAATTCGAAATTTTTGGAAGGAAAAGGCAACCGAAAATTTGGAGGAAAAAAACTACGGAACTAGAATCGAAAAATCTTGTTAGTACCGTCAAGCACGGCGGTGGTAATATTATTTGGTATTAATATTATTAATATTATTAATATATATATATATAAATATATAATTTATATATATATATATTAATATATATATAAATTATTAATATTATTATTGGTACCATAATATTATTATGGTTTGGGGTAGCATGGCAGCCTCTGGAATCGGGGAATTGGCTTTTATTAACAATACGATGGATACATTTCAATATCTAGATATTTTTTCTCCATTCCTCTCCTAAAATTTTCATTACGCATCGTATAGTAAACTAATCCATCCAGCTCGGCAGAAAAGCTGTGGTCGTTTGGTGCATTTATAAAAAAAGTTATTCTGATTTAAAGTGTGTGCTATGAGACACACAAACTTTGCAATTATGAGGCTGACTGTATGCGTGCGACCAGGCATACATTAAATTAGTGTGAAATATGATTTAAGTGAAAATAACTTAAACATAAATATTTTAAAAATCTTTATTTCAATAGAGGATATTAAAAAATGTACACTACAAAAGTACACCATGCTGAAATTTTATTACAACTAAAAGAGTGAATGGTATCTAAAGATTTTGTACCAAGAGAATGTACACAACTTTATAATGATATTATTAGTCAAATGAATTCGTTTTTATTAATTTATGTTTGATTAAGTTTCATTTATTTTATTAAAAACATTAATTTCACATAAAAATACCTGTACCTTTTTTATTTTTGAAATAGAATTCTAGACAATCCATGAAATGTGCTATTTTTGGTGACTAAATGGAGCCATGCTATTTGTCGTAGCAATACACCGCACCGAAATGTGCTACCTTTCATCGCGGGAAAGCATAATATGCTATTCTTCGTGGCCATGAATGAAAACATGCTACTTTTCGAGAACAAAATCAAAACGTACTGTTCTTCAGGAACAGGAGAAGCGCGTTCGCGTCATCTGGCACTCGAACGATTAAAGGGATATTCTAGTCTCTGATGTCGTTTTAGGTTTTCTTGGAAATTTTTTAGAAAAACCCAATAACGAGAGTCCTCCATACTATTAGGTGTACAAATAAGTTCGGTGCCTTTTGAGCATACTTTTGATCATTATTTATAAAAAGAAGGAATACACGTTATGTTTCGTAGTAATCACCATTACTTTCTATACACTTCTCCCACCTTTCGGTTAGCTAGCGAATCCCGTTTCTATAAAAAGATGGTGGTTTTGATCGAATAAACTCAGCAGTGCTTGTATGGAAACCTCTTTGAGAGATTTAAACTTAGAATCAACCAAGTGGTGTTGCAGCGACCGAAAAAGGTGATAATCCGAGGGGGCCATATCGGGGGAATATTCCGCATGCGGGAGAATCTCCCAGCCCAAAGAAGAAATGACTTCCAGTGTTGTCTTCGCCACATGTGGTCGTGCGTTGTCATGCAACAGAATCACTTGCCTAGTTCCACTGCCGGTAAAAGGCCATTTTTGCTCAATTGCGTCGCTTAAATCAACCATTTGTTGTTGATATCGTTCAGCAGTAATAATTTCCCCAGGTTTCAACAACTCATAATAAATATCCTCCGTCCTGCACTTTTTTCGACATTCCATTGAGTTCTCCATCACTGACTGAGATCAAAATTTCCAATACGAAACCTTTGAATCCACTTCTTGCATGTTTTATAATGCGTTTTAATTGCATTTTATATATTTTCACCTAACGCTGAACAAATCATTTTCGTAGCCTCAGCAGCATTTCTTTTAACTCAAATGCAAAAAACATACAGTGTCGAATGTGCTGTTTCTTAAACGCCATGGGGCAAAGTATTGTTTTTTAAGGTTATGTACCAATTAACGAAAATTTATCTAGTGCGTTTAGTAGGGTAGGGTTGATGCTTTAAAACCCCAAAGCGGCGGGAGAAAATTTTAATTTGAAATGCAATCACAGTTGAATATATGTAATGGCACCGAACTTATTTGTACACCTAATAGATATACATAGAATATAGATAATAGATAGATAGATATAATAGATATACACAGAAGTATTTGAACGCATTTTAAAACAGTATAACTTTTTTGTAATTGTACCAAACGACCTGATGTTTTGTAAGCAATTAGAAGCATTGGGTTACTAAATGATCTGCAAAAAAGATTTTCCAACAATTACAATTTACAAGGCATGCAAAAATAAAAAAAGCATTTTTTTAAACTTTTTTATTTGGGCCCTTGACGAAAATTTAAAATAAATGCTTTGTAGATCTAAGTTAGTTATACACATGCTGAAAATTTCATCAAAATCGATTAACATACCCAAGAGCTACAAGTGGTTAAATGTGGTGAAAATCATAGTTTTCCGCGACTTTTGGTCAGTTTCTGCTTAAAATCCACAGATACTTACATCTTTCGATGCGTGTCGTTTTTTTCTGCATCAACCGATTTCGATGAAATTTTCAGCATGTGTATAAGTAACATACATCTACAAAACGCATATTTTAAATTTTCATTACGGGCTCTAATAAAAAAATTATAAGTGGTGTCTCTTTTATTTTCTCATGTGATTCTTAGCAATTGCAATTTTTTCAAAATCTTTTTTGCATGTCATTTGGTAAATCAATTCTTCTAATTGCCCAAAAAAAGTCAGGCCGTTTGGTCCGATCATAAAAAAGTTATACTGTTTTAAAGTGCATTCAAATACTTTCGTAGTTCACCGTACAGGGTGTAAAGAAATTATATGTTGTGGCTACCATAGGATGATTCTACACCCTCGATTTGGTTGAAATTGAACTAAGGAAGGTGCCACAAAATTGACCTTAACTGTGAATTTTAAGGTCAAAAGGTCAACAATTTTTTTTAATTGTATCGTATTTTACTCGTCGCGGTTGAGTTGCGACCTATAGTTCCTTTTGCATTTTTGAACCTCGCGACGAGTAAAACACGATGCAATTAAAAAAATTGTTGATTTTTGACTTTAAAGGTCAAGGTCAATTTTGCGACATCTTCCTTAGTTCAATTTCACCCAAATCGAGGGTGTAGAATCATCGTGTGGTAGCCACGACATATAATTTCTTTACACCCTGTACATATCTGTGGTTGTAAGGACATACTTTCACTTTCGAAATCTTGCCGTTTAAAGTTTTGATTACTAATTCTTTGAATTTAAATAATTTTTTTTTTACAACAAAACAAACAAGATCGAAAAGTGCAGTTTTCAGCATTTATTAATACATTTTTTCAACGTCATAATCAACGTTATAATCGTATAATTCATAATTATTAGTTACACAAATTAATACGTGGCTTTTACAATTAATCAATTGTAATGTTATTCTAAAAATTTAAATCTCTAACTCGACACATAAGGTTTTGCCAATCCTCAAAATGAAAAAAAGACATAAAGGAACCCAAGAAAGTATTGTTTGTAGAATTAAGAAGAATTTTCGTCATAAATATAATTAATCCTTAAGTACTATAGACATTCAAATTTACACAACTAGAAGTTATCACAGTCCATTAATATTAATATTGCAATTAATTGCATTATCCAGTACATACCAGTGGTGAACAAGTGTTTTTGTTTTACATATTAGTAATCCAGAGTTTCGAGCGTAACGGAATAATATCAAATACATTAAAAATGTTTTTAATCTATAGGGGTGTGCGAGAACCCGAAATATCGGAAACTCGATGGTTGGGACGAGTCGGGACGGATCGGGTTCCCGAAAATTTCGAAATTCCCGAAGGTATTGGGTTTCCCGAAAATTTCGGGAATATGACACATATGTCATAACACTCTTGAAAAGAACTCGTGATGGACAACATTCTTTCAATGAAGAGAATTTTGTATAATTAATTAGAAGACATTTATATTATATTAAATACAGGGTGGAAATTAAAAAGCGTCACAGACGAATATCTCAAAAAATATTGATTCTACGCAAAAATGTTGTAAAAGAAGTTGTTCAATACCGAGGGGGTCATCATGTTGGGGGACTTTTATTTTTCCCGGTGGACACTCCAAGGTGAGGTGAAGGTCAACTTTCTTTTTTTAAATGGAATGATATGTTTTTTTATCCACCATCGTGCGTTTTAAGATGAGTTCAATGACCTATGCCTCAAGGTTATTCAAGGTCAAACTTGCAAGGAAATGCAGGAAAGATGTGATCATTTTATTTACTTATTTTAAGATGTAATTATTTTATTTACTTCACATTTATTCAACTCTACGTTGAACGAATCATTTTCCGCTACGAATAATAACAGTCAATGTAAATCGAAGCGGTAATACGCGGTGATCCACACAGTTTAATAATAAATTCAGATCGTGGCTGGTACAATGACAAAAATCCGACATGATACCTTGCACTTTCGATACCCTTGCGCCACGTTTATAAAATGTATCTCCCCGCATAGCTCGTACGTGTTCTACACGTATAGGATACACTTCGAGCACGTGACCGTGTAAAATTCCGAAAAAGGGAAATGACCCTGATATTAATCAAGCGTTGTGTATTTACCAGCAACAAACAACACGACGGACCGTCATGATGATGCACGGATACGATGCAAACCGGCACAGAGTCGTATACAGTGAGCCACGAAAGTATTTGAACGCACTTTACAACAGTATAACTTTTTTATGATCGCACCAAATGACCTGACTTTTTTTTATCAATTAGAAGAATTGATTTACCAAATGACATGCAAAAAAGATTTTGAAAAAATTACAATTGCTAAGAATTACATGAGAAAGTAAAAGGGGCCCCATTTAAAATTTAAAATATACGTTTCGTAGATGTATGTTGGTTATACACATGCTGAAAATTTCATCGAAATCGGTTGACACAGAAAGAAACGACACGCATCGAAAGATGTAAGAATCTGTGAATTTTAAGCAGAAACTGACCAAAAGTCGCGAAAAACTATGATTTTCACCACATTTAATCACTTGTAGCTCTTAAGTATGTTAATCGATTTTGATGAAATTTTCAACATGTGTATAACTAACATAGATCTACAAAACATATATTTCAAATTGTCATTAAGGGCCCAAATAAAAAAGTTTAAAAAAATGCTTTTTTTATTTTTGCATGCAACCTTGTGAATTGTAATTGTTGGAAAATCTTTTTAGCAGATCATTTAGTAAACCAATGCTTCTAATTGCTTACAAAACTTCAGGTCGTTTGGTACAATTATAAAAAAGTTATAGTGTTTTAAAGTGCGTTCAAATACTTTCGTGGTTCACTGTACGTATGCGCGAGTTGTAAGTCCCTTCCCATCAAAAGAATCGCCGGCATCGACGGCGGCGCGCGGCGGGCCGGCATTTGCCGCTTAATTAATCGTCCGATTAATTATCTCGCGCGCAACGCGTTCCTCTGTCACGTGCAATTATTGGGATTGTTGGTGCGCGACGACGACGCTCTTCTGCCCCCTCCTCATCGCCGCTCGGGTTGCCTTAAAGGTTTCCGGGTAATGATATTACTTTCGCGCCGCTTCCAGTGAAACCGAGAGACGCCAATTAAATTGTGTGATTGCTCGTGCATAACGGCGACGCGCGTCGATAGCGAAAGGTCCCATTGTCGATGAATCAACGCACACAGTAGAGCGTCAATTATATTCGAATCTTGATTATCCAAACCACTGAATGAGAGATCTCATAAAGACAGTCTACGATGGTTCAAGAAAAAAATTAAAGATTACTTTAAGAAGTAAGTTTTGTTAACATTAACTGTATATTTATAATTATTACGAGTCCAGTCGGGTCGGGTTCCCGAAAATTTCGAGATTCCCGAAAGATTCGGGTTTCCCAAAAATTTCGAGATTCCCGAAGGAATCGGGTTTCCCGAAAATTTCGAGAATATGACACATGACACTCTTGAAAAGAATTCGTGACGGACAACATTATTTCAATGAAAAGAATTTTGTATAGTAATTAAATATTTATATTATATTAAATATATATAATATATTTATACATGTACAATATAAAGAATAAATTATTTCGAGAATTCCGATTCTTTCGAGAATATAGATAAATTCGAGAATCCCTACGTTTTTGGGAATCCCGATAAGTTCGAGAATCTCGAAATTTTCGGGTACCCGTCCCGATTCCGAAAAAATTTCGTGTTCCCGACCCGACCCAACATTTCGGGTTCACGCACACCCCTGATTATTACGTATCGTCATAGAATCATATACAGGGTGTCCCAGCTATCTTGATTACCCCGAATAACTATATTAAGCCTTTGCACTCCTTTGAAGAGTATGACTCGACATCGGAGAAAAAAAAATGTGAATACAGTAAAGTATCGATTTGTTTCCCATCGCCGGTTCCGAGAGGGAGAGAGATCATGTTGGGCACTATTTTTTTATGACTACGCCGAAAGTACAAAAGATGCCGAAAGTAGAAAAGGACAGCATGTAAACACGTCTCTATCTTTCTCATACACTGTCCTTCCTGGCGCCCGATACTTTCATCGTCAATTAAACCACTAAATACAGTTGAAATTATATCGTGTTTAGTGTCATTTTTAATCAGGAAAATGCCGCAAATAAATTGGTGGAAATCCCATAAAAAATAATGAAAAATAAAGAAGTTTTGTAATTGGATTAGTAGTGGTTCACACCGAAATATCCGAGCCGGGATCAGATTACTACAGCGGAGGGGATATTTTTTGCATTCAACGTGTACAACCTTTTTGCGACGATAGAAGAATTACTGTGCTTTTACCAAAGTGGACCGAACGACATGATCTTTTTTTGAGAACTTGGAAAGATTAGTTTGCTACATAACAAAGACGTATGTAGAAAGTATGAGGATCAAGACGTTGAAAACGAAATGAGAATGATATCAAAGTCCCATTACAGCGTGCGTCAGATAACATACGATCAAATTAAAAAGTTCTCTCGAGCAGACAAAACTGTTTTCGCGCCGTGTTCTCTCTGGTTTTTTCTCCTTTCTTTTTTTTCACGGGCATTATCTTCCAACAGCGTCCGGATCATTTTGCACGGTTTCAATGACTGCTCGTCAAGGCGAAGGGCCGCAGGCGTTCACACCGAGAGCCGCGGCTCGGCGCGATGCATCGCTTGCACGTGAACGCGGCCACCTTTGTCCGCGTGAAACAAAGGTCTCCTTGCACGCACATGAAAGAATCGCGGGCGCCGGATCCCTCGTTACTATTTAGCCTGAACGCGATAATCTATCGTGCGCCTACTGTGTTCCCTGTTCTCACTACTCCTCCGCTTTTGTTCTCGTATCCACCTTTACCGCAGCCGATTCCGTCGATCGAGTCGTGATCAGGATTTTACGAATCCAACGACGAAAGGATTTTAAATGGTAGCAAAAATGGTGGCGAATATTATTTAAAACAAGGATAATAAAACATATTTTCGACGGAAAACTTTGGTAGAACGGTCACATCAGTAACAATCCTAAAAACAGAGTTGCGTTGAATGTTGAATTACTTCACGAATCATAATTACTAGACAGCGGATCTTTATGCAAAATAAAAACTTTATACCTAAATTGCAACAAACTGGAATGAAGTGAAACCTTATTTTCTTTCTTAATATGTTCAATAGATTGATAATAATATAAAAGTATTTTTAAATTTGTCTATTATATAAAATATTTTAAATTACACCTACTCATTGTTTTCATAAATGCATAAAATCCGCTATCTAATAATTACAAAGTAATTCAATTACATTGTATTCAATTATTTCGTAATTCGAAATTCAGTCGCTTTATTCAATTAAATTACAATGTACAGGATGTCACAAAATTATATGTCGCGGACATCACGGCGTGATTCTACACTCCTGATTTGGTCGAAAATGGGATAAGGATACCCCACCCCCCGCAAAATTGATCTTAAACGTGAAAAGCAAGGTAAAAGAGCCAATTTTTTTTAACAGTGTTCTACTGGTCATGAGGATTAACTTTCTGAGAGAAATTCTAGTCTAATTCTTTGAGAACATAATTTTCGAGATGTTAAGTTGTTTATTTAAACATATGCTATATATAGTATCGGCATTTTAAACAATACAATAAGTTTTTCATTTTTGCCGTCATTTTAAACAATACAATAAGTTTTTCATTTCTATGTCCTAAAGTTACTCCATACCGTCAATTAAATCACTAAGTACAGTTGAAATTATATCGTATTTAATGTCATTTTAATCAGAAAAATGCCACAAATAAGTTGGTGAAAGCCCCATCAAAAAATAATGAAAAATAAAGAAGTTTTGTAATTGGATCAGTAGTAGTTCACACCGATATACCCGATCCGGTATCGGATTAGGCGGCATGTTTACACTGCTTGGCGAATGGTACTTTACTGTATCACGATTATGTCGTTCCTTACAATTCTTTATACAACGAATTTGCACCATTTTTCCAAATGTTTACGAAATAATGCATAAATGTACTTGTACATTACAATTCTTTATGCAATGAATTTGCACCATTTTTCCAAATGTTTACGAAATAATGCATAAATGTACTTGTACATCTTACTTTTATATCGCTATCCACCATTTTGAATTATCTTGTGCCATGATTTGTCGGCACCAGATATGTACTCCGTTATCTTGGGACACAATTTTTCGGTTTTTTTCCGAATCTGTTTGTGCACGCTTTTTCCACGGTAGTTGGTCGATCGACTTGTCGACGATGTCGATACTGATAAAAGCAACTGACCGACACGTTGAACCGTAGTTCAGGGTTTTTCGAAATTGTCACAACGGTCGGCGTTTTTACCGCTGCAGCCGCAATGGTATCGGAAAAAAGATAATTAATCGCGTCGAAACGGGAGAAAGATCCAGTTCCAAGCAGAGGGATGCTTGAGCCAGCCGTTTTGACAACGCGAATGTAACAGTTGTGACTATCTTTCCGTGACGTGGGCCACTTGTCATTTGATCAATGGGCACGCCATTCGCAAGGCGAAACGCACTAGATAATGGACAATGTAAACGACTACGCACCGATCGTTTTGCGAAGTGACACAGCGGATTATCCGAGGTATTTGAACCTATTTATGTATTCATTATTCATGTTCCCTCGTATCGACGTCAACCGATCAGTCAACCGAGTCCAATGAAATGGTAAAGCCTGAGTCAGAGCTGTGGAAAATAGTGTTTTAAATAGTAAATAGTGAATAGTAAATAATCCGATTTATTTTTTTTAAAGTATGTGTACAACTTTGAAAATAAAATATTTTACTTGATGCAGTAATTATTGAAAATAAAATAATTTATTTGAGCCAGTAATTTTTGAAAATAGTATTTTATTTGAAGAATATTGAAGATATATCTATTTTGTCTCTCTTTATTTTCAATTTCAGTTTTAAATATTATTGCTGAAAATAATGGTTCGGATTCAATACATTTATGAGTGTAAATCGTTTCTTAACGATAAGATTCACTGTATGTTTATGCGGTTTCTCAGAGTATTATAACAATGCAAAAAGTAAAATATTTTATTTCGTGTTTCAGATTGTTGAGATAGAAATATTTTATTTTGAGGTTCAGATTGTTAAAATAAAAATATTGTATTTTCGAAATTGTATATCTTATTTAAAAAATACTATTTTCTTTAAGCAAAATAAAACCTAAAATATTAAATAGTATTTGAAATATTTGTTTTGCCAAATAATACCCACCTCTGGCCTGAGCGCAACGGTTTTACAGTAAAGTCATAAACGAGAGCCAATTTCACTAATCTTTCGCGGTATCACGAATCATCTATCAGTAGCTACGGAGTGAAGCTTCACTCACGAAACTTGTCTTTATATTCATCCAGCTGATATTTCGCACACTCCCCCTTTGAGCTACCTCCTACAGCTCCTTTGTTTCTATTCTTTATTTTAACAGGATAAAATCAGAGGCCCCAAATTACATTTATTTTTTTAATGTTTTTGAAAAAACTTGCTGTATCATTATTCACAATATTGTTATATAATATTATCAAATATGTTGGTATCTAATCAATTACTACACATTTAAGTATTGTATGAGGTATTATATCAATTTCATATCCATAAAATGAACAAAATCATATACAATGGAATTATTTCTACTTTGGAAGAAATGTTTAATTTTCAAGTCGGAATAGCTCCTGCAAAGGGTTAATATGTATTAAAAATAAATGCCAGTTATCAGCGAATCTCAAAGAAATTTGCCAAATAAAAAGTGATTAAAAAATACTAATTTTTAATATTCTGATTATGAATAACCATTATAAATGATGAATATTTTTTGGTCAATATACCGGGTCCTGAATTGTGTTTCGAGCCACGATCTAACATAATATTTCGGTGATATCAATGTGTAGGGTTAATTAGAACACAGTTTCGATTTACTAATTTTTATTAATACAACAAATAACAATTACTTACAACAATAGAATACAATAATAGAAAATATATAACATTTTTTGTTTAAACCAAGTTTGCATCCGTTTTCAGTAGGTCAATTGTTTATTTAGTTTAATGCTGATGTTACTGATTTGTCTCGATTAAACACTAATTTGTTTAATTGTCCAATGGTTTTCCTTTTTGGCGTTGTCGTTCCCATCGCAGATGGTATGAAAAGTCCGGCAGGCATTCGATATTTAACCGAACAAGTCAGCAAGGCCGCTACCGATGTCTCCAAGGATATCACCTCCTGTTTTCGCAACATCTCCTAGACCGTCTCCAACAGTGTTGACTACGTTGCCGGCGAGATCGCTACCAGCCTTAGCAACACCGCTTACACCGTTTCCTACACCTTTGGCCAAACCACCAACGGCCTGGCCACCAGCGTTCACAACACCGTTTAAACCGTCTCCAACACCATGAGCCAAGTTACCAACGAGATGGGCACCACCGTTGACAACGTCGTGCACGCCATCTCCAACACCATGGGCCAAGTTGCCAACGAGATGGCCAGTGGCATTCACAACATCGTTCAAGCCTTGTCCGGCACCATGGACCAAATTGCCAACGGCTTGGCCACCAGCAGTGCCAATATCCTTCAAACCGTTGCCAACACCATGAGCCAGGTTGCCAACGAGATGAGTACCCGCGCCAATTGTCTCCTTCACATCATCGCTAAGGCCATGGACCACGTTGCTAGCAAGATGTCCAGTTCCGTTTACAACGTCCTGTACACCGTCCCCAACAGTTTTAATCGCGTCCTCCGCTCCTTTCTCAACATGACCCGCGACACCTTGAACTAGTCCGGCCACGCCCTGAAAGATATTATGAATGCCGTTTGAAATACCAGCGGTAATGATTCAGCATCCTCTAAAATTGCCAGCATCGCGTGCAACATCACCAGCAAGGTCTGCGATGCTGTGGGATTAGAGTTCCCATCGATAAAATCGCGAACCCAGGACACATTCAACTACTTTTTAAGTTAGATATGATACTATAAAGAAAAGTTTCGGGCGAGAAATTCGTGCAAAAAGTATATATTTATTAGGATGATTATCAGTAGATAGGAATCATTTTTTAATGAATTATAGAGCCCGATATCTCTTATGGTTCAAGAGTTATAGTCAAATCCGAAAGAGAAGTTCGAGGAAGAAGTTGAGGCGTTTGAGGGGCTCCTATCGTGCCCATCATTGAACTAGAGGCTATGTTTGAAGCGGCATTCAAAGCATTTTGCGTGACGTTGTGTACATCGCTTAAAATGTGATGGGTCAAATCGCTGTTTAAGAATTATCAGTTTATACTTACAGAGGCAGCAGACTTAGTTCCTTTCTGGGCAGCAGACTTAGTTCCGCTCTGGGCAGCTGGTGCAGCCTGTAGACAATAAATTGATTAAAATTAATGTTCTTTTGTTACAATATGATATTCATAGGTTCACTGGTTCAAAAGTTATAGGTATTTAAAGTTGAACCATTTTAAGCGTTTTGATAGATAAGGGCGCTGCCATATTGCTGTGTACTCGAACATCGATCAATGAGCGTAGTCCCTAGGTGGCAGCAGTTTAAAATTTAATTTTACTTCACTTCAACTGCACTACAACTTTAAATATGCATAACTTTTGAACCAGTGGATTCCTAAAGTTGAAACTTGGTTTTTTGGCATTTTCTCGTCAAAAAATCTATAATATTACATTTTAAAAAGTTAAAAAGTTTCGGTCCCGTAAAATGAAGTTTAACGGAATATTAAAATTGTCCAAGTTCATATTTTTCAATAGAATACGTTCATTTTTTCAAAACAAGTAATCAAAATTAGAGACATTTATATACGAAAACGAACTAAACAATATTGGTAAAATTTAAAACATGAAGGATAGTGTACAACGTACCAGAACTGCAGCCACACCAAAGATGACGAAGATTGGTAATACTCGGAAGAACATTTTCGAATTGTGTTATGCTTCGGCTAGCTACGACAAGCTATTGATGAATCTTGGAGATTGAGTGCTGTAATTCGGATTCGCTGGGCCTTTTATATGGGCCAGAGCTCTTATGAATGACAACTGTGTCAATAAAGGCCGAATACGTCATACTAAACGAAATCTACAAGGTTTGTTTGAATAACATGTGTATCACAACATATGTTCGTCAACACAAATTACAAATTGCGCGACTATCTAATGCAAATATGTAGCTCATTAACATGATTTTGTTTGGGAAATAATTAGGCAAAGTAAACGATCTCCGCGATTGCATGATCGTGCTACGGGAAAGACCTCTTGACCCAAATAAAGAATAAGTTAATAAAATCTATCAAAGATTGACAATTGTCGTATCTTTGTTATTACATTTCAATGTTATAAATCACTGTGTTTTAGGTTACCTTTCATATCAGCAATTGTAGTCGGAGCCTCAGTGTATACTTTATTTTTCAAGTAACCACATAAGAAAAAGTGGAAGAACAACCATCCTGTTGTAGCCACATTGTTTGTCGAATATGCAATGACAAATCATGTAAAAATAACCATAAGGTATTTGAATTCATAACATTATCAAGAGAGTTGTGATTTCGTGACAACACTAAAAATAAAATATCTCCTTAACTAATGGTTTTTCGATATTAATAGGTTAATACTTTTTTGTAGAGAATATGAAGTTACATCGATTGATGCAGGAAAAAACGTAATATCCCATTATACACAAAACATTGCGTAAGACGACCGTACACTTACTGCCACAGAAGATATAGGTAGACAGTAATTTTAAACAATTTTTCCATCGCTTTATATGAGACTCTACTGTAGATTTCTAAGCAATTTTGAGACGTCGTTTTAACGTCTGAAATAAGACATCTTGAAAATGTTCTTAACCCCTTGCCATATAACAACGAGTCAGACTCATACTGAAATATAAACTAATTATAAACATTATAGAAACCATGAAATGTTGATTTTTCAATGCGTGTTCTAATCGTAATTTTTTAATAAAACTCATTAATTTCATCGTTTTCGAATGTCATGGACATTTAAAAAGCAATATACTGTGACTCTCACTAATATTCGGACTTCGGACACTCTTAAAAAGACGACAACATTTTTAACATTGGACCATACGATTTGAAATTTTTTGGGAAGTTAGAACAATTGGTTTGCTGCACAACGTGACTAAAATTTTTGAAAAAAATTTGCGAGTTGTCGGAATTGCAGAGAAAATATTAAAAGTTGCATTTTACAACTTTTTTATGTGGGCCTATATTGAAAATTTAAAAAGTACGTTTTGTAGATCTCTATCAATTATATGCACTGTAAAAGTTTCATCGAAATCGGTTGATGCGGAAAGAAACGGCAGGTATTGAAAGATGTAAGAATCCTTAGATTTACTGCAGTTATAGGCCGAAAATCGTGAAAATCTGCAATTTTTACCATCCTTAAACGTTTGGAGCTCATTGCAACGTAGACCGATTATGACGAAATTTTCAGAATGTGTTCAATTGACACAAACGTATTTTTTAAATTTTCAATGTAGGACCACATAAAAAAGTTGTAAGATGCAGCTTTTAGTATTTTTTCTACAATTCTGATCAATTGCAACTTTTGAAGAAAATTTTTTTCACATCCTGTAGCAAACTAATTGCTCTAGCTTCCCAAAAAGAGTTCAAATCGTATAATCGTATAATACAACATTAAGAAAGTTATCATCTTTTTAAGCGTGTCCGAATACACAGTCCAACACCAAATTTGTTTCCAAATTACTGTTGAATGGATCTTATAGGGCTTTCGGCGCTGATTCCGAATCTGCCCTTAATTTTTCTCCTACACACACAGTTTTTGAGAAACACGACTTTGAAAAAAAAAACATATTTTTTAACTTTAAACAAATATTGTAATGTTATTATAAAAGATATTGAATCGTTCTTTACAGCAAAAAAATCTGTAGACTTTTCCGAATCCAGTGATATGCAATACTAATACATTATGATTGTTTAAACATGTTTAAACGGGCGTTTCACAAGATACGGCGCACAGTGGAGTATTTGCCCGATTTGTGCGGTCAAAATTCAATTTTTAAAATTTTACATAAATTGTAAAAAATTTTTGTGGCTTGAGTTAGTTGAATATCGGAGGAACAATCTCCCATCATTCGTTTTCCCATTCATGTATCCATAAAGCACTGAAAGTCGGAAGTTTGAAATTCTGTTAACACGCTTTCATTTCTCAACGAATTCACCTATTAGTAATTTTTACCTTATTTACATAAATTAAATAGATTTTTGTTGTATAGAAGTTTTTTTAGCTAGGTATAGGGTATACTTTTAAGAGAAATTCACAGTTGTACTATATACATTTTTGTAGTTATTAATATTGAAAAATAACCAACGATTCAGTCACCTTTTTTATGATTCTGAGACTTTGGTCATGATTGTGTTATACTTCAGGGCGAGTCCCGGTGTTCATTTCTGTACCATTATGTTCTTTGAAGTTTTATGATTAAGATGCAAGAAAAATTGGTTCCGACTACGTCCGACTCCGTGTTTTATAGTTCATCTATGAAAAAATGGCCATCGAAAATCGCAACATTTCTCACATACCTGCATGTTCACATTCGCTATATCTCCGTATTAACTTAAGTAAATACTAAATAGTAATAATAAACATACAATATACACTAAAATAAGAAAACAGTGCACATCAAATTTAAATAATATACAGGGTGAATCAGTTAAAGTGTAACAGATGTATATCTCGGAAATGAAGCATTTTGGAGAAAAATGTTTCACACAAAAATTGTATGGTTTCCAGGGGGACATAAAATGGTGTCATTGATTTGACCTTGGATAGTCGTTTGAAAATCACGTGAAGGTCATCTTCAATTTCTTAAATAGAACTCCCTATTTTTATTGCATATTCTTATAGCTTGTTTCGAGAGCTTTCCAAAACACTACGATCAAATATTTTTTCCTTAAATATTTTTCAACACAAAGAAGTGTAAATCCGACTATGCAACAACCTTCGCGCGGTACATCTTGAGTAATGCAAATGCAGGCGGTACACGGTACTATCACTTTCAAACCTTATAGCTTGAAAAATATGATTAATTATTGATAAAATAGACAAACAACGTTAAAATATTGATTATTATCCGCAGTACTTGATTGAAAAATAACTACAAACTTTACAATCTGATACGTTCCTCTTTATGGACAGATTTTGCACTCAAAACATTCATTTTAGTAAAAACGGTATATAGTACAAAAAGTAGAAATCTCAAGCTTGAAAATGGTTGCTTTTTCATCAAATTTGGATAAATTTTAGTAAAGTTACAGCAGTTTAAATATTGAGCGAATTTTGAAATAGCTTCGACCGCACAAACCGGGCAAATACCCCACTGTGCGGCGCGGCGAACGCCCGTTCTAGTGGGGAGCGTCACTGTCGCTAACTCATGTCGGGCGAAGATATTTTGCTTTCTGGTTAAAAAAGAACGACAACGTTGGAAACTTGAAAGGATGGTTTCTCAGGATAAAAGTCTGCTCTATCGCGTGGTATAGTTCGATTTTCCGCGCTGGACCCTTATTCTTTTATATAAATTGAAAAATATCCTCAAAAATGGGTGCAACAGTGGTGTCTCTCCGTCTTTAATGATTGTTTAAGCATGTTTAACATAAAAATCATTGGATATCACTGGATTCGGGAAAGTCTATAGAATCTTTTGCTGTAAAGAACAATCTTTTATAATAACATCACAATATTTGTTTAAAGTTGAGAAATACGTTTTTTTTCAAAGTCATGTTTCTCAAGAACTGATGTAGGATGTAGGAGAAAAATGAAGGGCAGATTCTGAATCAGCACAAAAAACTCCATAAGATCCACCCAACAGTAATTTGGAAACATAAAAAAGGTTGAAATTTGTTAGACAATGATATTAGTGGAAGTCACTGTACATTCGATAAATATCGATTTGGGCAAATTGCTTTTTAACCAAATGGACAGCTACATCGGGTGAGTGGACCAGTGTGTGTCGCGCCAATATGCGATGTCTACAGTAAAAAGTCATGGGGGCTAGCCTGAAGGTTAAAACAAAATTCGTCGTGGAAGGGTTTGATCGCCTGATTGAATGCTTTCGTCCAGGGGTGGCGCATAAGTATCTTATCGAACATTCAAATCGAAGCTGTGGGACGAAGTATCATCGAGTTTGTCGACTCCGAAACAACAGTCGACAGATCAATCTGTCCGACCTCGAATTCCTCTTCTGCATTCCCGGTCCATCTAGACCGGGCATCGCCTTCAAATTTCATTCGTCGACTCTGAATCGCGTTTCAAGTGTTATTACTGTCGCATCAATAAAAATTTACAACGTCGCCAGTCGGACAGTGATTCCAGACGGATCATCCACGTTCAACCAATGATATTTCTTATTTTCACCACGTGACGCGCCATTCGATTTCATGAGACATTATTTCTCGATCCTATGGAGTAGAAAGGATTGAATGTAGAGGAAGTTCTTCAAATAGGGAACACATAAGGTTCTTTTAAAAATCATTTAAAATTATACATGTCTTATAAATCTATTCTTTACATTAATTTGCTTTAAATGAACGAAATATTGGGAAAACGTATTTATTTAACACTAAACCTACCGAGCCTTAAAAGTAATTAGTACATGTTCCCTTATAAAAATGACAAGATTGATTTTATTTAGACTTTGTGCAGCTCCTATTGTAATATGTGCTTCACTAAAGATATCTATACAATCGTTTCCTATGAAATTATTTTTATTATATCAATAATCGTAAAATAAAAAATCTGGAACCAGTCATTTTGATCGGTGATAACACTAAACCTACCATGACCGGTCAAATGACCGTTTTTAAAATTTCGATTAGAATTTCCTATGTACAACGTAATTGCATCGCCTTTGAACTTCACGACTTTTCCTACAATATACGTACAATACATTTTACAATATTCACTTCTTTTTTTTATTGTTTTTCTGAGAAAAATGTGTACTCTGTCTTGCCTACCACGACCGGTCATTTGACCGGTAGAACGATTTATATCTTTTTGTAATAGTATTATCTCGAACAAGGGAAGCCACAATTGATGGGTCACGGATTTTTCTGAAACTTGCAGTATTTGAAGATGTCATCTCCAAGTGTAATTTGGCAAAGTAGTAGCGCGCGCTTCTCAATATTTTCCGAGAAAATTGCATTTGAAAATCGCTTTTCCATCGTTCCACATTCATAAGGAGTTCGCGTTAAGAGGTGTATAAGAAGATGAGTAGCCGAGGGCATAGTGAGGAATACTAGTAATCGGTAGGTTGCTGGTTCGAGTCTCGCTGTCGATATTTTTTTTTCTAGAAATTGATATCCCTCCCTCAATTTTAAGCCTAAAATATATTATTTATAAGTTATTTTTATTTTTTAAATAGAAAATGTATGTTTTTTGGGTGTTGGGAAATAATTCGAACATAAAAACAATACAGAATGTTATATTTACTTTATTATTGAAAATTCTCTCTGTATTAATTACATACGTGTCATACTAGCATGTAAAAAGCCGGCTACTCATCTTCTCATACACCTCTTAACGCGAACTCCTTATGAACGTGGAACGGTGGAAAACCGATTTTCAAATGCAATTTTCTCGGAAAATATTGAGAAGCGCGCGCTATTGCTTTGCCAAATTACACTTGGAGATATCTTCAAATATTGCAAGTTTCAAAAATCCGTGACCCATCAACTGTGGCTTCCCCTTGGACGACTCAATTCTGAAACTATAAAGTTGTTCCAAGCGAAAGGTAATGCAGGTGTGGCATGATTTTAGCCGAAAAGTGCCTTCCAGGGACTACTTTACGGCACCCCTAAGTATTTACAGTTCTTGCTCGCCTATCGGCCTCGCGGTGACATTTGCCAGATGGGTATCCGAAGCGCTCCGCGTAACATCGGGTATTCTTACACCGTTTTGTCTATTATGACTGTAAAATAAATAAAATGATAGCCAAAGAGAATGCCTACCATAGACGTTTTCTCACGGATTCATATGTTTTATTATTTAGTATTTTTATTCAAAAAAGTGAACCAACAATACTTCGTAGTCAGTTTCACATTTTATCTTTTATTAATTTTTTTATCCATTTTGATTTACATTTTTATATTTTAGTTCTTATTTTATCCTTTGAATATTCATCCCCAAAATATCAAGACATTCAAAGAGTATGAATTTATACTTCTAAATAAAAGAAACTATATTTATATACTGTCAAATTTTGGCTATTATCTTCATTCTATATGAAAAAATATAAGTTGTTTTAAAGACCGGTCATTCGACCGGTCGCGGTAAGAAAAGGTATACATGAAGTATCGGTAGGTTTAGTGTTAAGGGTAGCGTCTACTTAAATGAGTGTGAGTGCACGCACTGCTAGACCACGTATACGTACGCGAGGATCGCAGGAGTCCGGGATTCCACTTCTGATACTTCAATAATGCAAAGACGGGATTTCTTAGTAGTCAAAATTACTAGATGAAAAATCAATCTAGGGTGCTATTTGCGTCAAAAGTCCTACTTTTACGTTTACGACTCGTAATTCTCATTATTCGGCAGCATGTCGCGGAGCTGCGAGAAACTACAGGCGATAGTGCTGCTGCCTATTGCGGCTCCGCGACATGCCGACATTATGACTGCGTCTACCGCGCCGACTGCGTCTACCGCGCCGACTGCGCCGACCGCGCCGAGCGAGACTTCAATAGAGAGCCGAACATAGAGAAGGACAGAAGAGCAGTAGAGTGGGTAGGCACTGTACAGTGATCGTGCCCACGAACCCGGAAAGTAAAGGTGCGTTTACTGTAATTGTTTGTGGCTTATTGGCATACACATGTGACTTCAAAGGATCCCATAAAAAGAAGTCGCATGGTGTCAAATCACACGATCTTGCTGGCCAATTCTGGTCCGCATTTCTTCAAAATATGGTACACGACCAGCAAATTTTTCTTGCAAAAGCTCAATACAGAGTTTGGCAAAAATTTTATTCGAATAAAAATTTCGAATAAAGTGGTTTTATTTGTAAAATTATTCATGGATTTATTCGAAGTCTTCGAATGAATTCTTCGAATAATTTTCTGCCAGATCGACGAAGGCGTCGGTAGCCGTGGCCAAGTGGTGCATTAAACACGGCCGGGTAACCCGATGCCCAGTCAGGTATATCGGTGTGAAACCACTACTAATTCAATTCTTCGAAGTCTTCGAATAAATCCACGAATAATTTTACGAATAAAACCACTAGACAAAGCCCAAATTCTATCGAGTTTAGCGTAATTTTAATCGGAAGAGCGCCACAAACTAGATGGCGCTACTTCCATGAAAATATTATGAAAAATAAACAAGTTTTGCAATTGAATTAATAGCGGTTTCACACCGATATACCTGACTGGGCGTACCGTCGGGTTTCCCGGCCGTGTTTATTGCACCACTTGGCCACGGCTACCGACGCCTTCGTCGGCCTGTCAGAAAATTATTCGAAGGATTTATACGAAGACTTTCCACGAATAATTTTACGAATAAAACCACTTTATTCGAAATTTTTATTGAAATAAAATTTTCTGCTCAACTCTGGCTCAATATTATAATGATTTTTAACAATAATAACGAGTTGTTCTTTTGTGCAACGTTCCATATTTACTAATCGCGAGGGTGACAAATGAAACACATGACATTTTTAGAGCTGCCAACTTTATATAAAAAAATTGGCGCGAAATTAAAATCCGGCGCTCTTATTGGGACACCCTTTAAATAGAGAGACTAATTTGCATCATGAATTGATAGTGTCTAACTCTGCATAAAAAATGTATTGACCTTAATATATCCTAAACCTAATAGTTAACGAGATATCATCGAAATAATTTTCCATCCTGTTCGAACACCTACTAGTTTCCATGTATACAGGGTGTCCCAAGAATGTTGTATTTCCTTGAAGGGGTGATTTTTAAAGTCATTTGAAATAATTTTTTCCTATGTGAAAATGTTCTCCGTGGCTTTGTTATGGAGTCATCAACGAAAAACACGGACCAATTAGAGCGCGGCTACAGCAGACTTTCGCGTTTTTCGTTAATAACTCCTTAACCAGTTAACTGTTTCGACCTCTTCGGGAAATGTGTGTCTAAATTGCGTTATAGGGTATGTGTAATATGGAATTAAGTTGTAATGAAATGACTTTTATCTTTTTATTTTATTACTCACATTCATTTATTTACTTAAATTAACATAAATAGGTTGCACATGAACGAAAAAAAACATGACAAATCAATTTCTTACTTTAATCTGGTGTTGGAGAATGGTATTGAACAAAGTATGATACAATGCATAATGGAACTTCGCAAGTTGAACACCAATATTGCGATTCCTTCTATTATTATTTTTAGAATAATGTGCACACCTTCGTATAGGATTAGCTTTTGAAGATGTGGGTACATAATCCGGGAAATGTTTCCCGATTAGACCGTTAGCTTGTTCTAATAAAAGACAACGATACATTTACGAAAAAATAATTCATACTATTTGCGGTTTTTTTATAATAATTATTTATAAACTTTTATTTATTCCTCTTATTTCGGCTTGGCCTCAAAATATTTCAAACATCTTGAAGTTTACGAATATATTTTAGTTTTCACTAAAATTGCAATTTAAACTACAAATTGTTACTATTTTTTACTCGTGACGAATATACTCGTCATAACACAAAATTTTGCACTTTTTTCATGACGAGTATACTCGTCAAGAACAGTTAACTGGTAAATAGAGCCGCGCACAGTTGCGACGGCAACACCGAAGAGCAACCGTACCGTACCGTTCCTCCAGGGAACAAAGCGACCTACCTGGAAAGGATATTTTTAATTAAATTAGGTTATTATCACCGCAATCCGACAATTTCGACCCCGACAGATGGACAGCACGTGCGACCGACCCACCGAAACGACGAGCGGACGTACCATAATAAATCACGCCATTAACGACCGAAGACAATACCAAGGAATTTCCCAACAGTTTCCCACTCCTCAACTTAAAACTCGCCCCAACCCACGTCCAATTACAAAACGCTACATTTTCCCACCTAAATCCATAACCAACCAATCACGACAAAACTAACATGACGATGGACAGGACACGACGAGACAGAAGACAGAACTAATCGAGAAAGCGAAAAGACGAGACTAACTATCCGTTCCGACCATACATACTTTAAAATCGCGAATCATCATAATGTAAAATAGTATAATAAAGTATACATAACCAATAGTCTCGCATTCATTAAAGTTCCAAGGTGCTCAATATCATTTATTACATATTGAGAGAAGGCAACGATAGTCAATAATTCGCTGCCATCGAATACAGAAAGTATTTCCACACAGGAAAAAATTACTTCTAATAACCTCAGGAATCAACGCTTTCAAAGAAGTACAACATTTTCGGAACACCCTGTATAATAGGGACGTATTGAAAATTATTTCGATAATGTCTCCTTAACTATTGATACTCTATCGATTCATGATACAAAAGGTCATTCTATTTAGAGAAATGAAGGTAACCTTGAAATCTCCGAAATGCCTTCATCCATTCAAAAAATGTTTGCATTACAATATTTCCCCTTCTATGTATACCATGCAAATTTTATTTATATTATTTTCTCATATTATTACAAATAACAGAAATATTTAAGGTGATCATAGTCATTGGCCCACCTTGTAGTTTCAAAACTATATCTTTTTTAAAAAATGTCAGGAATGTAGATTTTTTGAAAAGTCCATGCTAGAATATACAGTGACTCCCACTAATATTTGGGCACTCTTAAAAAGACAATAACTTTATTAATATTGGACTATACGATCTAAACTTTTTGAAAAGCTAGAGTAATTAGTTTACTACAGGATGTGAAAATTAATTTTTTCAAAAATTGCAATTTGTCGGAATTGTTGAGAAAATACTAAAAATTGCATTGTACAACTTTCTTATGTGGACCAGAGACTGGAAATGATAATCAAACTAAAAGCATCTAATTGTAGGTCCCCCACTGTATTAATAGCATTGTCCAAGAGTTTCACCTGATTTTCCGATCGCGATTTTCTCTCTATTATTATCCGTAGAAAAAATGTTTCAGAGCAAATTTGAATAGTATCAAGTGGGACATATTTTGGTGTTATTAGTTTGTAAAGGTCATGTGAAGGACAACTTTGTCTTTTTTAAATAGAATGATGAATGCGTTAATACATCGACGAATGCAGCTAATAAAGTTAATAGCTTTTAGCAGATATTTCAATTTAAATAATTGTAAGACACCATCACTGTCATACTAAGGTACTTTCTTCTATTTATTGCAGAGAAGGTTCAACGCAACAACTATTTACAGTGCTCCCCATTAATATTCGGACGGTCTAAAAAAACGATAACTTTTTAAATATTCGACTATACGATTTGAACTTTTTTGAGCAGTTACAGCAATTAGCAAGAAATTTTTTCAAATATTGCAATTGGCCGGAATTGTAAAAAAAACACTAAAAATGGCATTTTACAACTTTTTTATGTGGGCTTATGTTGAAAATTTAAAAAATACATTTCGTAGATCTGCGTCAATTGTGTGCATTGTAAAAGTTTCATCGAAATTGATTGATGCGGGAAGAAACGACAGGCATTGAAAGATGTAAGAATCCTTAGATTTACGACAGTTAGAGGCCGAAAATCATGAGAATCTGAAATTTTTACCATCTTTAAACGTTTGTAGCTCATTGCAACGTCGACCGATTTTGACGAAATTTTCAGAATATGTTTAATTGATACAGATCTACGAAACGTATTTTCTAAATTTCTTTTATAAGCTCACATAAAAAAGTTGCAAATTACAACTTCGTCGTGTCCAACAAATTCTAAAGAAAAGTAAGCGCTTCGTATGGACTAAAAAGGCTTCAAAACCGCCTTTAACGCATTGTCATAAACAAGCAAGACTCGCTTTTGCTAAAACTTATATGCCGTGGAATGAAGAATGGAAGAAACTAATTTTTTCCGATAAGAAAAAGTTTAATTTAGACGGACCAGGTGGTATTGAGTACTATTGGCACGATTTGAGTAGACCACATGACATTGCCATGAGTCGAAATGTTGGTGGTGGAAGTGTCATGGCTTGGGCTGCATTTAGCTTCTCCGCAAAGACCCCGATGTGTTGGATATCAACGAAAATGAATTCTAAAAAATACACAGAACTTTTGGAAGGAACTCTAATTCCGTTCATGGAAGAATTGGGTTCGGATGACTATGTATTCCAACAAAATAATGCAGCCGTCCACACCTCAAGAGTCAGCAAGGAATGGTTTCAAAGGAAAAATATTCAGTTAATGCAGTGGCCCACCCGATCTCTGGACCTTAACCCCATAGAGAACCTTTGGGGAATACTATCTCGCAAGATGTACGCAAATGGAAAACAATTTGCTACTATTGCAGAACTTAAAAGTAGTATAAGGCAAGCGTGGGGTAGTATAGATTTAACGACGTTACAAACCCTAATTAAAAGTATGACTAACCGAGTTTTTCAAGTTATTTTGAAAAATTGTAGCAATATACAATATTAACATACAATTATAAAATAAAACATGTTGGTTTTGTGAAATAAAGTATTATATTAAGTGGAACTATAGAAATTTCGCACAAACCTTCATTAAAAATACATACTTTTTAATTTTATCACTTGCATGAAAAGACATTCTATTTTGAAACCATTCGGATGTCTTTGTAATCATCTTAATATAACATAAATACTTAGAGCTTATTTATTTTTATATAAATGAACCAAAATTGCCAAGAAATACGTATGGAACTATGGAAATTTCGGCCACTATACATCTCACGCGTCGATTTATAAACATATGGCGATAAGGGATCAATGCACTTAAACGTAGCTGCTCGGGAATAGTCTAGGTGAACACAGTGATTCTTAGCAGTGAAAAATCATGTGCGAAATGCGTATCCATTTCCGACATCTCATGTTATATGAACTTCGGAAAGGAAGTTCAGTAACAATCGCCACGAACAACATATATGCTGTTTACGGAGAAAGTACGCTTTTATCTCCTACCTGTAGGAAGTCGTTTCAACGTTTTGAAGGTGGGAGTTTTTATTTAGAAGACGAGGAACGTTCCGGGCGTCCTCCTCAGACAGACGAAGATAAAATTCGAGATCTTGTACAGAAATCACGAAGTTTATCGGTTGAAGAGATGTCAGATGTTCTGAAAATACCTAAAACAAACTTAAAGGTATGTTTACAAAAATTAATTACAAAATTAATATATGCAACCGCTCGAAAAACGGCACGCATTTATGGGGTGATCTAATAATTTGTTCCTACGTAGAATGCGTTGAGAGATAATGGTACATGAACACTTAGGCATGAACATACTGTAGATGTGAGGACCGCAGCTCAATGTTTCACAATCGTCATTCTGCAACCAGCACCGGTATATCCCTGCCACGGATACTTTCCTGCAAAGAGCTTAGTAGTTGGCACGGTTATTGAACCGCAGCTAAACAAATAAATAAGTGAACGGTGCCAAGCTACAGTGGCCGGATTTACTATTCGGACACTCTAAAAAACACGATAACTTTTTTAATATTGTACTATACGATTTTTTTTGGAAGCTAGAGCAATTAGTTTACTACTGGATGTGAAGAGAAATTTTTTCAAAAATTGCAATAGATCGGAATTGTAAAAAAAATACTAAAAGTTGCATTTTACAACTTTGTTATGTGGGCCTATATTGAAATTTAAAATTTCTAAATTAAAATTTAAAATCCTAAATTTAAAAAATACGTTTTGTAGATCTGTGTCAATTACATGCGCTGTGAAAGTTTCATCGACACCGGTTGGTGAGCGAAAAAACGACAGGCATTGAAAGATGTAAGAATCCTTAGATTTAAAATGTAAATAACGTGAAAATCTGCAATTTTTACCATCTTTAAACGTTTGTAGCTCATTGCAACGTCGACCGATTTCGACGAAATTTTTAGAATATGTTTAATTCACACAGATCTACAAAACGTATTTTTTAAATTTTCAATATAGGCCCACATAAAAAAATTGTAAAATGCAACTTTTAGTATTTTTTCTACAATTCCGATCTATCGCAATTTTTGAAAAAATTTCTTTTCACATCCTGTAGTAAACTAATTGCTCTGGCTTCCAAAAAAAGTTATCGTGTCTTTTAGTGTCCGAATATTAATTCCGGCCACTGTATCTACCTTGACGCATGTATCCGGCCAGCTGGTTTGAATTCGGAATATTGAATCATAGCCCTGACTATCGTGCACATTAACAGAAATTTATATCGCATTCAATACCGATTTCTTCTTAGGAAACCTGTTAGAAAACAAACATACATGTAGAAAGTAAACGTGCGATTAAAGACACCGGTTTTATTTGATGGCCTGTGACAATTCGGAGCTACACAGATCGGATCGATATCGAATAAAAGTACCAGATCTGCAAATAGCATTGCATGAATAATATCACCATACTGAACAATATTAACCAGGGACCACAGCAGTAACACTTCGCGACAAAAAGATAGGACACTATCCAATCTTGTTAATTTTCGCAAATATAGTTGAATAACTACAGTTTTCCTATTATATATCACATTGCTTAGAGTAAATAGGTTGGATCTGTGCAGGGTAAATGCTTGTTTTCTGTCTATAGCTTTACGGTTCAGTCGAAAACGTAAACAGTAGTGCTGACTGCTGCCTCAAAATGATAGCACAAAGTCAAATTTGTGTGTTTCCAGTTAGCGTTAAGACGTCAAAGTGTTCAGGTCGACAAGTATTTAATATTGTGCGTGTTCTAGAATTGAAATATTGTGAAATTTTCAACAACGGGTCGCGGTAAAAGATTGACTGCTCCTGAAATATTAACAATTCAAAATTTGCGTAAAGAAAATTGTTCCATTGCTAAAATTGCGAAACTGTTGAATCGTAGTTGCAAAGTTATTTACAATTTCTTAAAAAATGTAGACGAAAATGGAAAAAAGCGCAAGTCCAAGTAATTATAAAAATAAAACGACCACACCTTCCCTGCATTTCCCTGCAAGTTTGACCTTGAATAAGCTTGAGTCATAGGTCATTGAACTCATCTTAAAACGCACTATTTGATGGTGGATAAAAAAAGATATCATTTCATTTAAAAAAAGAAAGCTGACCTTCTCCTCACCTTGGAGTATCCACCGGGAAAAATAAAAATCCCACCACATGATGTCCCCCTCGGTACTGAACAACTTTCATCTGAAACATTTTTGCGTATTATAATCAATATTTTTGAAGACATTCGTCTGTAACGCTTTATAATTTCCACCCTGTATATAATCAATCATTCTCTCTTAAATAGTGTCCGAATATTACTGTGAGTCACTGTAGATACGAATCGCTCCGAAATTATTTTCGTCCGTACTTTTGCTATGCGACAGACACAAAGAAATACAAGATATTTCGCGGAATAAAGTCTCGCTTGATATTAAGGAAAATGTCAAATACCGCTTCCTTAGAAATTCAGCTTACAATCTTCAGGAAGTCGTGGCGTGGCATTTTGCCCGAAAGCGGCGACGTCTTTCTCTGATATCCACGATTTGAGAGAAAATTTCAAATCAAGGCCACATTAAGTGAGTATTGTCCTTCCATCGATTGTGTGCCTGACAGTTCGCGGCATTACCAACCATTTCATTATTGTCCACTTGTGAGTGGTTTCTTTGTAATACTTCCTTCTGATGCTGTTTCAGTATTGCAATAGTTTACTTACAGCGACAAGTATTATATACAGGGTGTTCACGCTATTACTAGCCAGCGTTTTTCTTGTAAATAGTAGATATTAGAAAAAAATGAAAGAGGAAAAAGTAGTAGTGTTTTTTATACACAACACAATGGCGTATGTGATTTTTTTGTGTTTGTACTATTTTGTTAGATATGAAGGTGACCTTCATTTTTTTAAATGGAATGTCCTATTTTTTATATCATAGATCGATAGAGTATCAAATTCTGAGTATAAAAGTGTTGGCCTTCATATGTCCTAAACCTAATAGTTAACGAGATATTATCCAAAGAAGAAAGAAAATTATTTCGATAATATCTCGTTAACTATTAGATTTAGGACATATGGAGGTCAATACATTTTTACTCAGAATTCGTTGGTCTATCGATTCATGATACAGAAAGTAGGTCTTTCCATTTTAAAAAATCAAAGTGACCTTGAAATCTCATCTATGCCTCCACCCACATAGAAAATGTTTATGTCACAATCTGCCCCCCTCTATACCGTGTAAGTTTTGTATACAACATTTTTTCATATTATTACAAATAACGGCAATATTCAAAGTGGACATAGTTATTGCCCCACCCTGTATACAAAACTGACACGGTATGCACCGGGGGGGGCATATTGTGACACAAACATTTTCTGTGTGGGTGGAGGCATAGATGAGATTTCAAGGTCACCTTGATTTTTTTAAATGGAAAGACCAACTTTCTATATCATGAATCGATAAACCAAACAATTCTGAGTAAAAATGTATTGACTTCCATATGTCCTAAATATAATAGTTAACGAGACATTATCGAAATAATTTTCCTTCTTCTTTGGATAATATCTCGTTAACTATTAGGTTTAGGATATATGAAGATCAACACTTTTATACTCGGAATTTGATACTCTATCGATCTATAGTATAAAAAATAGGACATTCCATTTAAAAAAATGAAGGTCACCTTCATATCTAACAAAATAGTACAAACACAAAAAAATCACATACGACATTGTGTTGTGTATAAAAAACGCTACTACTTTCTCCTCTTTCATTTTTTTCTAATATCTACTATTTACAAGAAAAACGCTGGCTGGTAATAGCGTGAACACCCTATATATAGTGATTCCCACTAATATTCGGACACTCTTAAAAAGATCATAACTTTTTCATATCGGAATCTTTTTTGAAAAAATTGCAAATTGTCGGAATTGCAGAGAAAATACTAAAAGTTGTATTTTGCAACTTTTTTATGTGAGCTTTATGGAAAATTTAAAAAATTTTGTCGTTTAATGGTGTTAATCTATATTATTTGGTAAATTTATTATGAATAGAAAAAGTTATGACTGAATCCCAAACACTTTGATACTTAAATTTAAAATATTTCAAAAGGTGGAGTTAATCGATTTGGCCTGTGAGCGGCTCAATTGTTACTTGTAACCAAAAAATTTAAAAATCGAGTTATCAATGAAAGAAGTTCATTGCGCTCGCTCGTAACAGTTATTGATGAAAGAAATTTTGCAGCTAAGAATATCGCAGTTCTTTCTGTTGCACGTTGCACGAGACGGATTTCCAAGCGTCTTTCAGTTTTCTTTAAAAAAAAATTTGTGAGCGATTCCGTCATCCCTCTTAATGGAAGCAGCATCGCGAGTCTCGAGACTCTTAAATACCTCCGGGAGGGCTTCGTGTCACGACTCGCCGCAAAACAAGTAGAAAGAAGGAACAACGAACGCGAAATGACATTCCACGGACGCAAATAGAGCACAGTCTTTTACACGTACGTTCCGCCACGCCGCGCCAGGGAGTTCTTTTATTTCCCCTTCTGTTTCTGTTAACGTATGCTGCACGAGATAAACATTACCACGCCGGTCATTCAACCCTCGGTGCCCACGGGCTCACTTTGACTACAGTTGCACATTATTCAAATTGTTTAACGTCAACGTGTGTGTATTTACTCGCGGTGCGCAGTGATTTGACCCATTTACACGTTTCTACTCCTCCGCACTATGTAAAGGTTACATATCTTTGACCAGTTGAAAAATAAGAGACATTTAACAATTTTCTTTACATACAAAACTATGTTTCTTTAAGGGAGTAGACTCGTCTTTCCAGGATTGCAAGGGTGCGAGTGCGCGTTCTCATTTCTCGATAATACAAAAATGGTGTGTTATCATCTGTCGCCCTCAAAAGTCCTATTTTTTCGTTTACGAAGCGTAATTTGCATTATTCGGATGCATACAACTGCGCATGTAGCTATTTCCATATGTATTAGGTGTAAAAATTAATTCGCTGCCTTTCGAAAACAAATTTATTATTTATTTATAATGTAATCGTACATCTTTATCTTTCGAAATAGTCTCCATTATTTCTCCATTTTGAACAATGAACAGAGTTTGCTTCCACAAACTAGAAAGAATATTTATTAAATGATACAAAATAGAAAAACTTAGTACAAATGTGACTTGCTCGGTGCTGTCAACTTAGCAACCGTTTGCTTGTAGTGCTCGTACAGAACTGAGCTACGTACCTCTGTTCGGCAAAGGTCTGTAACGGAGAAAATTTACCTGCATGGGTTTTTTGGGGAAAACCCGCCGTTACTTGGGAAAAAGGACAGTAGTGGCAAAAGGGCTTTTATGATCCTCATAATTGCCGGAACGTCAGCGGACGCACGTAATTGCAAAACAGGGTCTTCCCGGATTTACAGGTAAAGAAGGCTAAGGAGAAAGCGTTATAAATTAAGTCAAAATATAAATTAAAGATTTATGCAAGAATCCAACACTCCATGACTTTGATCAATCTTTCAGACAACTGTCGAATTCCTTGACGGAAAAAAGATGGCGATTTTGATGTAATGATTTCGTCAATACATTTTTGCACCTCTTCCAATGTTTGGAAATTTGTATCTGTTAAATGATGCTGGAGTGATCGGAATAAATGAAAATCCGATGGAGCCAGGTCAGGAGAGTAAGCCGCATGAGGCAGGATTTCCCAGCTCAAAGAACAAATAACATCCTTTGTTGCTTTCGCATCGTTGTTCTCTGTTCTCAGAACTGAGCTTGTGCGGTACCCACTGACTTTGTTTCTGGATCAATCCTAACTTATTCAGTCGATGGGAAATTGCTTTTTGTGACACCCCAAGTTGCACTGCTAGCTCATGTTGTGTTTGTGCGGAATTTTCAGAGAGCAGCTGCTCAAGTTCTCCGTCTTCAAACTTTCTTGTCTATCCGGTACGTTCTCGATCAGAAAGATCAAAGTTGTCGCTTCGAAATCTTTGATACCATCTTTTACAGGTTTTATGTGTTACTGCACCTTTACCCAAAGCAAAACAAATCTTTTCAGCGGCTTCGGAAGCATTTTTCTTTAATTGAACGGCAAACAGTATACAATGCCTTATGTGAGTCTTGTCAGATGTCGCCATCTTGCTTACTAATAGTGTTTGTTTTGTTAGATCTCAAATGTTTCATAACTGTAAGTGTTGGTACTTAAACGTTACAAAATGGCGGACGATATTGTCATTCAGAGTTATAAATAATTTAATACCAAGGCACCGAATTAATTTCTACACCTAATACATGCTGCCGAATAATGCAAATTATGCCTCATAAACATAAAATTATTTAAATAAAAGAAATTTTTTTTGAAAATATCACGTTTTTAAAACGGACTAAAAAGTATAAAATAATTTTTCCTAGCCCCATTCAGATTCCTAACCCCACACAGATCTACAAAACGTATTTTTTAAATTTTCGATATAAGCCCACATAAAAAAGTTGTAAAATGCAACTTTTAGTATTTTTTCTACAATTCCGGTCAATTGCAATTTTTGAAAAAACTTTTTTTCACGTCCTGTAGCAAACTAATTGCTCTCACTTCTCAAAAAAAGTTCATATCGCATAGTACAATATTAAAAAAGTTATCGTCTTTTTAAGAGTGTCCGAATATTAGTGGGAGTCACTGTAGCTATTCAAAATTCACAATCACAAATTTTCAGGACTATCTGTATGGAGTTAGGAATCTGAATGGGGCCAGGAAAAATTATTTTATACCGTTTTAAAAAGATAGTATTTTTAAAAAAA
Organism: Lasioglossum marginatum; assembly: GCA_028455795.1. Classification (NCBI taxonomy): domain Eukaryota; kingdom Metazoa; phylum Arthropoda; class Insecta; order Hymenoptera; family Halictidae; genus Lasioglossum; species Lasioglossum marginatum. The sequence goes on from CM052253.1 coordinate 900,866, forward strand.
ATTTTTTTATTTAAATAATTATTTTCTGCTTTTTAGTCTTCTTCGAGTGAAATTTTTCAATTGATTTTAAATTATAGATTTTTTCAATATTTAAAAATTTATTTTTATTTAAATAATTTAATACTTTTTAGCCACGTTTAAAAACGTGGTGTTTAAAAAAAATTTTTTTTAGTTTTGTGTGTATGATATTTTTCAATCGATTTTAAACATTTTGATGAGACAGAGCATGTAGTAAATTTCAGACGGTATTGCGACGCGTGATATCGAAAACAAACACCACACGTGGTAAAATGTCAAAGATAAAGGTTCGACGGAGAATCTCGTTGTAAAGGTTCTTTCGCTTGGTAAACAAACATTAGTATAATATTTTGTAAACACCACACGGATCGCTGAACGCGATGAGTCACTACCGTGCGCCGCGCGGCGAGGTGTGACGGTTAATATTTAAATATTTTTTTCTCCTAAACGCACAGGTGTTTTATAAATTTTTTTTAATATTGCATTGTCATCTAGTTCTGAGCTATGTTTAAAATTTCAAATCTCTAGCTCATCGGGAAGTTAGTTTAAAATCAATTGCAAAATTTGTACGGAACAAACAAACAGACAAACAGACAGACAAGAAAGCGAGCTAATAAAAACGTGGTAAAATAGGACTTTTGAAGGCGATCGCGGCCTAGATTGATCTTTTATCTAACACTTTTGACTACTGAAAAGTCCCCTATTTTTGTATTATCGAGAAATGAGAACGCGCAGCCCGCACCCTTGTAACTCTGGAAACGAGTCTACCGTCTTAACACGTTCCGTGCCGAGCCGCTTTTGCTCGACAATTAAACAAACTTATGCGCTTTGTTCCATACTGCATTTTTTATAATGCCTCAATCTTTTGGTGGAAATATATTCTACAGTGTTAAACTTGTTATAAAATATACAGTAGGTATAAAAAGTATTCGTACGCCCATTAAAACAGAATAAGTTCTTTAAAATTCTATCAAATGACATGATTTTTTATAATCAATTTGAAGAGACTTTTTCGGTAGCGAAAACCTCCGCCTCGGCTTTGTTAAGGAGTTATTAACTATAAAAACGGACCAATTAGAGAACCGCTACAACGGACGGACTTTGGCTCGGCCAATGGCAACGCGACGCTCAGCGGGATCTGTCACCGACCCGGAATCCGTTCACTATAGCCGCGCTCTGATTGGTCCGCGTTTTTCGTTAATAATTCTTCAACAAAACCGAGGCAGAAGTTTTCGCTACAGAGAGAGAGAGAGAGAGAGAGAGAGAGAAAGTCACTTCATATGACTTAAGGAACCAACGGAAACCAACAAAGGTTTGCACTAACAAAATATATCACTTTTGAAAAATTGATTTTTCTTATTCCTTCATAAGTAAACCCCCTAAGGGGTTCTTGCTCAGTTGAGAGAGCGAAAAAAATACTGTTTGGAAATCTTTTCACAAGAACAGTAAGATGTCAGTCAAAAAATTTTATTTCATATTTAAAGTGGCCTATTTTAAAGAGTACATCACAAGTTTTTATTTAAAGTCATTCATCAATTATACAAAGATTTATGATAAAAATTCAAATGACTGCTTCGAAATATTGTAACCTTTTATTCATACATGACAAATTAATAATGCTACCGGTCGGTTTTAATCAATTGCAACATCAATTGCAAACAAACAACTGCACAAACAGACGGAAATACTAGGTTATAACTAGATTGCGGATATTATGCATGTATAATACAAATCTATTTAACAGGAAATGGAAAGGCTGATTCGTGAGCCAAAGAAGCTACAGAATCAGGAACCCTATCGAATGTTAAAATACCGTTTACCGATTTTTCAAGCGATTTCAGATATCGAATGAGAATGTTGCTGTGGCGTCACCAACATCGCGAAAATTGTAATAATCGCGATCTGACGCGTGCTCGCACAATCTTTTGGAAGTATGCGAGCTAGTTTAAGGTTCTCGTGATGTCTTGTCACGGCAATAATCAGAACACTGTTTGGTAACAATATATATGTATTTGACAAAATAGAATAGTTACTGTACAGTGAGCGAGAGCGATGTTAACAGAGCGGAAGTGCAATCGAATCTGTAAGAAAAACGGCAGAAGTTGGAAAATATGACTAGAGAAATTCCCTCCACGGCTAAGATTGAATAGTGGGGGACCAATAAACGCATTTTAGGGCGGTTTTCGGCATTATGCAACGCCCACGAGTTGGTATATTGTTCTAGAGGATAGCGATTCGGCAAAGTCGGTCCATGTAAGACGACACCAAGTCCCGCGCATCTCGAAACCGTCCCATAAATTACGGGCCCCCTAGTGCTACAACCCCCTATGCTATGTCACGTGCCATTGAGAGCGGTACAGCCGAGCTGATTTTCCCATGAAATTCGCTGACACTGAACAGTCGTACCCTGGTAAAGCAATAAATTTGTTAAAGAGGCAATAGAAGACTTTTCTCAAAGATGATCTCAGCTAATGCGACCGTAGCGTAAACCCAGACTGAAATTGGAGCCAGCGACGCAACAAATGTATCAACAAACGATACAATTAAGAATTCTTTAACGATGCAAGAATACCTTGGTTTTCGGGTCTCAAATTACCCAGAGATTTCGTTACATTCGTCAACAGAAGCCGTTCGAATCATTATAATTTTTTCATTAGTATCCGAAGTACTCATTAAATGCTTCCCTCCTGAGAGTGCGCTTCATTTCGGATGGTTCCTGTGAATGCGGAGCAGAAGCTCAAGACCTTAATCATATTATCTGGCAATGTCCAGAATATGATTCAGAACGAGGATACTTGTTTGAACTGCTCCTCAATTGTAAACACTATTCTCCCTATACTATTAATTATTTTATAAGCATACGAGACATTACAGCGCTAATGTTTATTTTTAACTTCCTCAAAAAATATAAGATTAGGATTTAGCGTCTACCGTTTATATTAATTTCATTTTATATGACGATATATACTTCATTATTATTTGTAAATTATTATACTAATGTATGCTATATAAACCAAACATGACTTATGGCATCAATAAATAAATAATACAAATCTATTCAATATTATATATAATTAAATATAATTAAATAAAAACGGCCCTTAGCTGTAGGGGCTAAAAATATTTTTTACATTTTCTTGGCATTGCCCCTCTAAATTGTAACACCTGGTGAAAAAATGATACATATGTGCAAAATTACAATTTTTGAAACTTGGTATTCTGCATTATAGTACATTCGTTAGTTAGTTTATAGTTCCGGGGTTCCCACATGTCATTTTTTCACCAAGTGTCACAATTTAGCTAAGAATAAGATCTACAAAATTCGGAAGTTGAAAAATAAGGACCATCGTATTCTGCATCTTGCAATTGTTGCACAACCTTTTTATTTTACATAAAAACTCGCGGTCTAGTTAAAATCATTACGCATAACCGATTGAAAAAGTCTGAAACTTTTGTATCAATGCGATGATCAATCTCATGGTTGATGGCCATAATCAGTTTACACTACCGAATATCGATACGATAAAGTTGCAAACAGTCGTTAAAAGATTGGCAAGAAAATGCACTGCTGCATGAACGGTGCATGTTTCGCCGATCAAAGGGCAATCGGGAACGTACAATTTCGCGAACGTGCTGGTATTTCACGTCGATTTCTTCGGCGATGGTAAAGGCAACTTTAGACTGTTCACTTTGAATGTTCATCCACAGTGGAAAGTGTGATTGTTTTCAAAAAGTTTTCACCTTGAAAAAAGTGTCTATGTCAATTTTTCGATCCACTTTTTGAACAGCTCTCCACCATATGCAGAGGTGCAGAATCACGCTATAGTGGTTGCGACATATAATTTTGAAACGTCCTGTACATCTAAAGTGCCCAATAATGCCCGGTATTTCAAGCCTGGTGTTTCGACGGTTCGCTCTTATTGTCGCCCTACTCGTTTATCGCTATCTCCGGCATAAATGCGCCCTGATACACGAGACTGTGAACCATGGTGAGTAAGAAATGGTAGACCAGGGGTGAAACTGGGCCGGCGTATCCGGACAGCAGGCGAGTCAACCCCTGAAGCAAAAGAACGCCGAGTTGATCAAGAAGACCGATGGTCTACGGTCCGGTTGAATCCATTAGCGATGAGTTTTTTCACGGTGGCCACGGATACATGGGCGAAGAGGTCAAACCCGCTAGGCTTGCGGGGTTGGGCGGAGAACACACGGGGAGCAGGTACACGTAGCCCCGGAGTCGTTGATAGTGTTCGTTGTGGCCCTCGGGTGGTCGAACCGGATGGCCGGTCATATTCCCCCGTAAATGGTCCCGTGAACAAAAAAGTACCTCGGGCACCACGGTGGCGCGCCAAGAATTCTTAGCTTCGTAAGGTCACCTCCCCAGCGATCTTCTTGAAAATTCCCTGGTCGGTTTATGGTCGGCATAAATGGACTTATCGTTGCCAAGTGTTCGAGCGATGCGGTATCGATCGCGCGATACGCTGCTATTGCTTCGCGTTCCTACGATTGCCTGAATAATTCATGGCCGATTCCTTTTCTTCCATTTTCGTTCGACCGTGTTATTGCGGGGCCATTAAATGATAATTCCGCGACTGGCCTGACGATCCGCGATCGCCGCTTCGTGGAAATTGATTATGCTGCCGCGCCACGCAGCGCCGTCGTCGCAACGGTACTTCCCCTTTCGACGACCGGAACAACGACGAACCGTCAGGCACGAGGCACAGTGCTCCCAAATCGCCAAAACGTGATTAACACCTCGAAAACTAACTTCTGCCCTTGAAAGGTACTTTTGATTTTTGGCACTTACACGGTTTTATGCATCCCGTGTTACATCCCGAGGAGGGCGTTGTTTTTAGAAGAAGAATAATGATAATAGAAAATTAATTAATTAAAAGGATTTGATCGCAGTTTCGAACCTACCTGTATTCACCGGCTTCAGTTCAGGTCATTGAGGATTTTCTTAATTCTAATTTGGCTTGATTGTAGGATTTCGATGGTAGAAGTCGAAGTTGGCTTTTAAAATGATTTGAGAGTTTTGATTTGACTATAAATAAACAAGAGTACACGAGTATTCTGGGCACAAATGTCCGATACATAGGGTTAAGAGGGCCTTATTCTTATAAACTCTTAGTAATTACCGCGAAGTTATTCTGTCCTTTGGCCGTGATTGTTTTGGAGTGAAATCGTTTTAGGGTGGACGATGTTGAATTGTGTTCCTCATAGTTGAGGTGAAGGATGTTGAATTGTGTTCCTCGTAGTTGGGGTGGAGGATGTTGAATGGTGTTCCGGCGGGTTTACATGCCTGTATCTTGTTTGATGCCATTTTAATCAGAAAAATGTCATAAATAAGTTGGTGAAAGTCCCATAAAAAAATAATGACAAATAAAGAAGTTTTGTAATTGGATTAGTAGTGACGATACGCTTCGGCCGCGCGATCCGTGTTTACATACTGTTCTTTTCTACGTTTGGCTTCCTTTGTAATTTCGGCGCGGTCGGCGCGGTAGACGCAGTCCTGAAAAAATAGTGTCGCTACACTTTTTCTCCCTGCTCGGAACTGGCGATGGGAAATAAATCGCGACTTTAATGTATTTTTTCATTCTATTCTTTTTATTAATATATCTTAATATTGACTTTTTTGTCTATATCATTATTATACAGGGTGAGTCATCTAACGTTTTTACCTCACATGTCTTTGTTTATTTTCAAAGATACGTTAAATGTCTTGAGGATAAATTTGAATGGTAGAATGGGGCTCACACGATACCAAAAAAATTTTTGTTTTCATATCATTTTTTTATAGATATCAAGGTCACCTTCATTTTTTAAAATGGAACCACCCTTATTAAACACTTACAATGATAGTCTCTTTCATTACGAATTCAGTGATTATAATTGCTCAAGGTCATGTCAGAGTTCAACATTCCCTCACAGTCCGTTCACAGGCATGTATCGACGTAGACGGCCATCATTTCAAACATTTATGGAATACAGGTATTCTGCTTCCATATTTTAGTTTTATACGTTTTTCTGTCCGTGACCTTGAATGACCTTCAGTAATTGTAGTCACTGAATTCGTAATGAAAGCGACTACAGTTGTAGATGTTTAAAAAAGGATGGTTCCATTTAAAAAAATGAAAATGAACTTGATATCTCTAAAAAAATGACATAAAAACAAAAAATTTTTAACATAAAAACAACAAAGACATTTGAGGTGAACACGTTAGGTGACTCACTCTGTATGTTCGCACGTTGCCTCACAAACAAGGGAAGGATCCGAGGTGGTCGTCTTCGATTTTAACACGTTCCGTGCCACATGTACCATCAATGGTACACGTTAAACTATCCATTCAGGCCGCATGTACTGGTGATAGACGCTGACATATTTATTTAATGCACTAAAAACATACATTTTAAAGCAAGATTAACACTGTAGAATATATTTCCACCAAAAGAATGAGGCATTATAAATAATGCAATATAGAAAAGTACACGTAAGTTTGTTTAATTGTCGAGCAAAAACGGCTCGGCGCGGAACGTGTTAATGTATTTTTGTTTCTAATAATACAGAGTGTTCCAAAAATGTTGTATTTCGTTGCAAAAGGCGATTCCTGAGGTCTTTTGAAATAACTTTTTCGTTTACGGAAATGTTCTCCGCGGTTTCGGTAAGGAGTTATTAACGAAAAACACGGACCAATCACAGCCTGGACCAGGAGACGGATTCCGTCTCGGTGACAGGTCCCGCTGACCGTGGCTTTGGCATTGTCTAAGCCGTAATTCGTCCGCTGTAGCTGCGCTACGACTGGTCTGCGTTCATCGTTAATAACTCCTTAAGAGGGTAGACTCGTTTCTAGGTTTGGGGTGCGTGATGCGTCTTCTCATTTTTCGATAATGGAAAGATGGGGTTTTTCAATAGTCAAAAGCGCTAGATGAAAGATCAGTCTAGGCCGTGATCGCCTTTAAAAGTCCTATTTTTACGTTTACGAGGTGTAATTTGCATTATTCGGCAGCATTTAGCTGTCGCAGCTTTATGAAAATAGCTACGTGAGCAGCTGTATGCTTCCTAATAATACAAATTGCGTTGCCAAATAATGCAAATTACACCTCGTAAACGTAAAAATAGGACTTTTGTGGGCGATAGCGACCTAGATCGATCTTTTATCTAGCGTTTTTGACTACTGAAAAACCCCATTTTTGTATTAACGAGAAATGAGAACGCACATCCCGCACCCTTGCAATCCTGGAAAAACGAGTCTATTCCCTTAACTTTAACATCTTGCTCTACAATATCGAATCAGGCACATGATGAAAAGTTTAAGAGTGAAGTAACAGAGTTTAATAAATACAGAAATATATTCCTGTAGATTATGATATATAAATCACTTTTTATTCGAAACTTTTTACTAACGAATAAGTAAAATTTGTTTGTTATTCATGAATATTTGATAAATTAATGTTACTCGTGAACAAATAATTGAATTTATTCGCTATTCAGAATAAAGTCCGCTCAGCACTGATAAAACATTACCTGGAACCGACTCAAAATGGATGAAAGATTGCATATTAAACGTTATCGAAGAAAATTAGATAACTGAAATTCTCTTACGAAAAATCTCTGAGCATTGTTTATGAAGTCAGTCAAATTCCTCTGATAGAGATTTGAACGCGAATGAAAAATTTACAGTGATGTTAAGACCGAGAAATACATATCACAGTGTATAGTAACATAGTGCTCCACGTGCAGAGGGCAATGATATATTATTGCAATACCTTAAAAGCTCAAGACGGTAATTCATGGCGCAAGAAAATGTTATATCATTCAATGCTCGAGTACAGGTTTCACCGCGAAATGATTACAAGTGCCATGTATTAATTGCATAATCACGCACAGCCTTATGTAAATACAAAATTTGCATTAGCTTAGGAAACTCGTATTACCGACTAATTCCTATGCCTACAATATAGAGGAATGTAAATACGCATATTAACCATTAAGTGGACCTCCAAAATATATTTTAAAAATACAATGGTTCAATTAAATTATATGTAATGTAGGATTTTCCTATTTTAGTTCCATATTTGCGATGTAGTTGGATAATCGATCTATGGCGGCAGGGGTAAATCAAGGATTCGACTCATAAGGAATAATATCTCAATTTCTTGATTTTAATGACGGAATAATACTGGTTTAATTAAGTAACAAGATGGTGAAACATTAACTGTTTGTAATTTAATTGAATGAAGCGACTGAATTTCGAATTACGAAATAATTGAATACAATGTAATGAATTACTTTGTAATTATATAATAATTCGTGAAGTAATTCAATTGTAATTCAACACAACTCTGCTGATAGCTCCGGGGTGATAATAATGATATAAAATCAGTGTCTAATCTTCTATTAATACTTTCTTTAAGTTTTATTATTTCGTTTATTTTGGTCGTTAATAAAAATATTCTCGGCGTTGAAAGTATGAATACTTACAATGATAAACATTTGGTTTGTTTGATCAAATACTTTTTGCCAGGGGAAGAAGAGGCTTGTATTGTCTAAAACCATCCATGTTTTCTTCAGATTATCTTCATCCAATTTTGCAGTAATGTCATATTAGTAAGTTCATGCAATTTTGCATTATGTTATTTCGCTCTCGAGTGACTCAAAAGGGGTATTTGACTTTCAAAATGGTGAATTTGATGTGGAAAGGTAAATATGGTCTTGCATTTTCGGAACCGTTTCATCAGGGCTGCAGTAACGAAACTTGCGTCTGAACTCAAATCATAATCTGTGCCCCCTATCAAAAAATACAAATTTTTTATCACATATTTATTCATCATAAACAACTGAAGCAAGGTTAACTATCACCAAAAATAAAGGCTGCTCTTTACTTTACGGGACCAAAAACTTTTGCCTTTCTCCTATAAATTATTATCTATTTGGTATGTAATCCAGTAGATTCGAACGAGGAGAGCCTAGGAATCGAAGCTTTGATCCTATACGATCAATGGTTCAAAGGTTATGGTTGATTAAAGTTGAGCAATTTGCAATGTTTTTGACAGATAAGCACGCCGCCATATTGTTTTAAAACATATATTTTAAATTTTCTGTAAGGACCCAAATAAAAATGTTTTAGAAAATGCCTTCTTTATTTTTGCATGTAACCTTGTATATCATAATTATTTGGAAAATCTTCTTTGCATATCATTTTGTAAAACAATGCTTCTAATAGATTACAAAAATCAGGTCGTCTGGTATAATTATAAAAAAGTTATTCTATTTTAAAGATCGTACACGCACTGTAAGTAACAATAATTTCTTTAAAATGTTCATGTGCATAAGGTATTATGGTTTCCTTCATAATGTCCAGATATTGAAACCTTTCCATAATGCCATTAATTCTTTGAATTGGTCCTGGACCGTTTCGCGAGAACGATGCCCACACCATTACACAACCATCACCGTGCTTGAGTGTTCCTACGGTTGGATTAAGCTTACAATACAGCTTGGATTAAGATCTTCACCTTTGCGACGTCTGATCTATCGAATTCCGTCAGAAGATACTCTATCGAAAATTGACACTTAAGAGCAATTGGGGATTTAGTATTAGACGTTTAGCATCTCTAATAAAATGCGATAATCTACTGAAAAGATAGTCGTCTTAAACTTTTGTCCGCTACTGTAAATAGAAGACGGCCAGCTAGAATGGTTCAGAAAACTGCAAATATTTTTATGCAATAGCATGGCGCGGGCAAACAGTTCCAGGGATACCATTCCCGAAACGATCGCGGATGAATCAAACGAGATTGTTTGGACGAGACTCGAGCATTGACGTTTCGCAAACTCCTCGTTAATATATACAACGGGAGTCAGTCCGACAGATTGTTTAGCTGCCAGTCGTTCACGCTCCGAGGAAAAGCAAGAAGCTGGCCAAACTCCGCCGCTAACAAGCAGCAGACTCAATATCCTTAAAACTTGCCCGAGCGATAAAAAGACCTTCGCCTTTTCTTTGCAATGCACGAAGAAGAATCGAGGATGGAACGAGTGACGGTATGGCGTGGCGGCCGGGCCTCCGGGAAAAATATTCACGAAGAGGGACTGAACGCATTTGTCAGCTTTAAAAATAACTCTTTCACTTTTATGATAAACCATCGTTACCGTACCGTCGCGCTGTACAGTTTGCGAGAAAAAATATCGCTTTAGTGACGCGACCGCGACGAATCAAGACCCGAGGTTATTAATAATATTTCGGGCACGTATAGACAGAAATTGGTTTTGGACGAAGAACGATCGTTCACACTTTCAATGCCACGTCCCTCATATACAGTAGCGGACAAAAGTTTAAGACAACTATCTTTTCAGTAGATCATCGCATTTTATTAGAGATACTAAACGTCGAACAATTCTCAATTGTTCTTAACATTTACTCATATATACGCACTCTATTTAGGAACAACCTAGACTCTTTCAAAACATAAACAGTGTTTGGCAGAATGCGCATGAAACTTTCAATGCTGTATTTGCTGAAAAAGGTATTTATGTTAATATAAGTAACAATAATTTCTTTAAAAGATAATATTTTGCGGAGTAACCGTTATTTTTAATGGCTGCAGCACATCTTTGTGGCATTGAATCAATTAATTTTACACATTGTTCTATTGAAATGTTGTTCCACTCTGTTTCAATTGCAGTGTAAAGGTCACTCAAATGTTTAGATTTATATTTGTTGCATTCTTTTGACAATGTTCCACAAGTTCTCAATCGGATTGAGATCTGGTGATTGTGGTGGCCATGGTAAAACAGACAAACGTTGCTTCACGATTTTAGAGGTATGTTTGACATTATTATCCTGCTTGAAGATGAAATTGTCTCCCATATTCATGTGCATAAGGTATCATGGTTTCCTTCATAATGTCCAGATATTGGAACCTTTCCATAATGCCATTAGTTTTTCGAATCGGACCTGGATCGTTTCGCGAAAACGATGCCCACACCATTACACAACAATGCGATCCGTGTTTACATGCTGTCCTTTTCTACGTTCGGCTACGATTTATTTTTCGGTTACAATGATTGCAATATTTTTCACATGCAGTCATGCATAATTTCCGAGAAGAAGAAGAAAATTTATATGTTTTAGTATATCATTTAAAATATATTGTAAATAGTATTTGAGTGCAAAGGTTGCAGTCACAAATCCATGCCAAATCTATGCCAAATATTTGCACGAGATAGTACCCGGACGTCCGAATCGGACCTCTGTACGTCCCAGGGACGTCCGAATAATGTTCGTATGTCCCAGATACGTCCCAGAAAAGTCCGACAGAGGTCTCAGTTAGAAAGTGGAACGTACATAGGACGTCCCGTTCGGACCTATCTGGGATGTATCTGGGACTTACCTAGAACTATCTGGCACGTATCTGGGACATATCCTGGACATATTTGGGACATACGGACGTTATTTGGACATCCCCGGGACGTATGGCTGGACATATTCACAACGTTAAAAAAACATTTACAGGAAGTTTATAGAACATTAAACTCTAATTTTAATTTTAATTGAATCAAAATTTCATATAATACAAATACATAGATTAGGTACATAGTACAATACAATACAATCGCGCATATAACACTAATATATACAGTAATTCATAACATAATATATATATATATATATTTATAACAATATATTTATCTATATGTATATGTATATTTATAACAATATATTTATCTATATGTATATGTATATTTATAACAATATATTTATTTATATAATTATAAAACATAAATTTTTAATTTTATTATTAAAAATATTTTGAAACTGTTTTATTTCTTTTCACGGTCCTCCGCTAATAGCGGCCTAAGCCACATCTGTATAGAAACACTTGTTTCTTTCTGATGAATAGATGTTTTTGATATCTTTGTGCATCTGAAAATTAGAATTTCTTGATGAGAAGCATTGTCCAATAAACGGGAAGATTTTAGCATAAATAAGCAGGTAAAATTGACAGGTTATCTGAAAAATGGCAACATATTGTTACAAATAATGGAAATTATATAATTGAATAATATTAAACATGTATTTGTATAAATTGATTCAAATGTTTTCATTAAAATACGATAGAATTTTCCCTCCAACCTAATAATATTTTTGTATTTTCCTTTTGCCAGTAATATTTTAATGACTGAAAATAAATATAAAATAAACACTTACCAGAAATGGCAATGACAAGTTTCACCTACACAATCGTGACAAGTGGCTGAAGTTGTCGAATCACTCACACACGCTTTTTATTAATTGGAATACTTTACTAAACGCACCGTGATTCGATACGACGCACAGTTGGGTATTTCGCTGAAAAACGGGAATAAAATATTGTAGCGTTATTTATAGACTCAGGGTCATAAATAAGTAGGTCGTTGGATTCGTCTTGACGCCAGCTATAAGATTATGAAATAAAAAATGTACTTTAACATTTAAAAAATCAAAATAATTCTTATTTTTTGTCGAAAAAAAATTTTTTTCGAAATTTTGAATATAGAATTTTGTACATGTCTAAATACTGTTCAACTTTTATTTCAAACATTTTGTCGT
>CM052253.1:913570-932856 GCA_028455795.1 Lasioglossum marginatum
CTCGACGTAATTCTTCTCTTTCTTCACGAAGCGCTTGTCTCTGTTCTCTTTCGTAAAGACTGCGATCTCCTCCAATGGTCGTCCTTTTTTCCTTTGATTCAAAAGAAATTGCTTGTCTTCCTCTATCTAAAGCATCAGCATGCGCAATATCGAAAAGATCATCTAATTGATCAAGAAACTCTTGTTCCCGTTGATCTTGTATCTGGGATCGTCGTTTACAACTCTTTTGTAAGGCCTTCCACTTGTGGTATAATGACTCCAATTTCTCGACGCAGCGACTGTTTACCTGCACTGGAATTCTGGCCTTTTCCCACAACACTTCCACGCAACTTAGCGCCAATTATCTGATTTTCATCATGTTCTAATAAAAACAGTTTTTCGCGACTTCTACTCTCCATCGGGCTTCAAACACAACACTTGATGTTTGCTTACTCGATACTAATGATTACAGTTCGTTAGCTCAGACAGATCTAATCGGTGGTTCTCTGATACATCTAAATCTTACTTCGGTGTGGGTGTCGTTTTTTTGGAAATGCGTGATGATTGGTTGATGGAGTTGAAAGTTATTGGTGGAAAAACTAGTAAGTGTAGGAGTAGGAATAGGAGTGGGAGTTTAAATACGGGTGGTTATAAATTTTATAACGAGGGTTTATATCTGTTTTCCGGGTATGCGCTTACGAGTTTCAAGATAGGTAAAATTGTAAAAAAGTGGACTTAAGGTCCACGGGGTACATCTGGAGGTAGCGTAATAAATTATATTCGGTCGTTGAGACCCATGAATTGCCGGTCAAAAAATGTGCAAATATGCAGGGTTCGGTTGGTCCCAACTACCTGGTTGAAGTCGTTACTGAGCCGCTACAATGCCGCTTACTGTTAATGTGCTTAACCCATGACTCCCAAACAATTACCTCTCGATGGCTACTCGTCAACTTCACGACAATTTCCCCAAAAAAAAGTGTGACGATGGGAAGCAAAAAGACGACTGCGGCAGACGCCGACAGATCGTACTCTCTCTCAGGTAATAAATGGAAATGTCTAAATATCTGTTATTTATGGCTATATGAAAAAATGTCGGAGGAGAAAGTTGCACTGTTCAATATGGAAAATATAATGGCAAAAAAAAATTTTTTTTTAAAATCAAATTTTCGAAATTTCAAGGTTATCGTTATTTTTTTTTTAATTAGATCATATAATTTTTCCATATTCTTATTTAGAAAAAAATTACAAATCCAACGATATATAATACTTCATAGTTACGATGAATTTCAAAATTTTCAAAATTTTCAATTTAAATGCGCCACGTGATCCTTTTTTCCGATCGATCTTAAACTTTGCACAAATTTTTTTCTCACCAAAAGGAACCACTCTGGGGGGCGTCGTGAAAAAAATTCGTTGGTCAAAAAATAAGGTCCACCCTAATGTGTGTTCGTTATATACATGCTGAAAATTTCATCGAAATCGGCTGACGCAGAGAAAGACGACACGCATCGAAAGATGTAAGAATCTTGAGAAGAAAAACTATGATTTTCACCACATTTAACCACTTGTAGCTCTTGGATATGTTAATCGATTTTGATGAATGTGTATAACTAACATAGATCTATAAAACATATATTTTAAATTTTTATTAAGGACCCAAATAAAAAAGTTTTAAAAAATGCTTCTTTCATTTCTGCATACAACTTTGTAAATTGTAATTTTTGGAAAATCTTTTTTGCAGATCAATTAGTAAACCAGTGCTTCTAAATGCTTACAAAACATCGGTCGTTTGATACAATTACAAAAAGGTTATAGTGTTTTAAAGTGCGTTCAAATACTTTCGTGGTTCAATGTACATTGTTTATCTGCATATTTACAAGGAGAAATTAAAATTTAGCAGTCCTTAAGAATTCCTTTTGTTTACAGCGTTAAGGGCGTTTTGTTTACAGTGGGCGATGAACGCACGCGTCTCAACGTCAAAATAAATTTTTGTCCATTGGACGACACACTGTGCGCCGTGACATTCCATCAGTAGCATGTGTATGTCAGGATTCATTTTGCGCGCGATTTTAATTGACGCCGTTGAATTACAGCGCACTGGCATGCCAGACACGATGCACCCATTCCGCGAAGCCGTTCAGTGGTCGCACTGCTTTATTTTCGCGGTTTCGCGCACACTTCGACATTCACGCGTGCCTCAACACCATCATACACTCATTATACGAAACAATAGTAGTAGAAATCGATCGATTTTGAACCGTGTTGACAACGAAATCCATGGTTAACTTATAGTATTATAGTATTTCGTATTTAGTATTATAGTATAGTTATTTAGTATTATAGTATTTCGACATTTTCTACTTTGGATGGTTCATCTTCAAAGTATGTAGTCATTGAGAAATTGAACTGGTGTATAAATCTAAAAAATTTAATACAGTCAAACCTCGATAACTCGTACCTCTGTAACTCGAAGACTTCTATGTATAAGACAAAAATTTGGTTCATTCCCTTCCGCTGCACTTTAAAAACCTCTATAAATCGAAATAACACTTTAACTCGATTTACACTGTCCAACAGCCAAAAAACGTTTCGATTCTCACTATGCGATTCTTATAGAGTTTTTCGCGCTGATTCCGAATCTGTCCTTAATTTTTCTCCTAGACGCACAGTTTTTGAGAAATTTGAGTTTGAAAAAAAGACATATTTTTCGACTTTGAACAAATATTGTGATGTTATTATAAAAGAGATTGTATTGTTCTTCACAGCAAAAGATTCTCTAGACTTTCCCGAATCCAATGATGTGCAATACTAATACATTATGATTGTTTAAACATATTTAAACAATCATTAAAGACGGAGAGACACCACTTTTGCATCGATTTTTGAGGATATTTTTCAATTTGTATAAAAAAATAAGGGTCCAGCGTGGGAAATCGAAATATACCACGCAGTAGAGCAGATTTTCATCTTGAGAAACCACCCTTTCAAGTTGCCAACATCGACGTTCTTTTCGAACCAGAAAGCAAAATATCTTCGCCCGACATGAGTTGCCGCCAGTGACGCTCACCACTAGAACGAGCGTTCCATGGGATACGGCGCGGCGCGGCGAACGCTTTGTCAATTATATCCGCTGTGAAAGTTTTATCGGAATCGGTTGATGCGGGAAAAAATGGCAGGCATTGAAAGATGTAAATCGTGAAAATCTGCAATTTTTACCATCTTTAAACATTTGTAGCTCATTGCAACATCGACCGATTGTAACGAAATTTTCAGAATATGTTTCATTCACACAGATCTACAAAACGTATTCTTCAAATTTTCAATATAGGCCAACATAAAAAAGTTGTAAAATGCAACTTTTAGTATTTTTTCTACAATTCCGATCAATTGCAATTTTTGAAAAAATTTCTTTTCACATCCTGTAGTAAACTAATTGCTCTAGCTTCCCAAAAAAGTTCAAACCGTATAGTACAATATTTAAAAAGTTATCGTCTTTCTTAAAGCGTCCGAATATTAATTCATGTTACTATATGTCACCGGCCCACTACAGCAAAGGCTTTATGCCCAGGACCCCGTTCAGACAGACGGCCCCTTTCGCGATAAAAAAAAACATATTACATTAAAAACTAAAAAAAATAAATTATACATAAATTTTTGATACTTGAATTAATTTGGATCAAAATTAATTTTTTTTACGACTTCCACATAATTTTTTCCCGATAAATAATGATGGGTTTAAGTCAAAATGTGGCCACTTTTTAACATCCTTGGCTCGACAATTTTCGGTCGGCACTAAAAGAATTAACATTGTCAGCTGCGAACAAAATATTCTGCATTAATAGATTAAATATTGCAATAAAAATCCGAATGCCTCTTCTTTATACATTGTCCAAAAGATAACAATCTATAAATTTTTAAGAAAACATTTGCTTTCACAGATTTCCAACAATTTAATCTAAAATGCGCGTTCAGATATTTTTGTGAAATTTGAAATGAGAATTTTTTAAATTCGGTTGTAAATTTCGACTCCATCAACTACACATTCGTAGATTACTATGGATTATGGATTTACAAACGATTGTAGTGCTTACCCTATTCTTCCTTACCTCACAACTTTAACTGACTGTTCCGAAGAATAATTAAGAATGTGGTAACATTTCTTTGGCATGAAGGACTTCTGGAAAGGAGATTTTTTCGCCGTCAATTGGCTCGACGCGACGCGATGCGACGCGCGACGGCGAGGCTTCATTACACACCGTGAATGACGTTTTCGCTTGGCGAGGAAAAATGAGGTGTCGGCAATCTCGAGGCCCTAGTTAATCAATCATTCTTGCTTTGATGCAGTAGCCAATGACCGTCGTGCCAGTCGGATAACTTTTAAAATGCATATTGTGTTGGTTAAGCACGAGCACCACTTCACTCCAGTTATTCCATCGTTTTTACGTCTGAACAGTTCAAGACTCGCGCCTCGTCTCATCATGTCTGCTCAGTGTTTGGTACAAATGTTATTCAAAATAACGCATACGTTTAATTATTTCTTATTCGCGAATAACGCTAATTCATTTGTTCATTATTCACGAATAACGCTAATTCATTTATTCATTAGTCACGAATAACGTTGTTACGAGCCGAGGGTTTTGGCAGCTAAGCGAAACCCGAGGGTAGTTTAGGTTTGAGAGATTTTGGGTAGGAAATGTACACGTAGGACTAGCCAAGGTCTTTTTCACCATCGGGTTGCCTCGTGTGGAACACATGAGTGGACTTGCCGATATCTATTTCACCACCGCGGCGCCACTATATGGGTACACGTAGGACTTGCCGATGTCTATTTCACCACCGGGTCGCCACTATAAGGGATAGGTTCCGCTGACTCGTAACTTATTTAAATAAATTAGATACACCTTGAGCGGCGAAGGTGTATTGTCGTAGGATACTAACGTCTGGGAATTCGAAAAGGAATGTGCGTGAATGAAATGAACTCCCAATGAATTGACACACAATAATATAATCTTAACTATTGGTAGCACAAATGTTAAGTGTAGGATATCGCGGTGTCGCGGACTAACTCTCTCTGTTTTAACGCACCGAGGAATGCGGGGGCGATCTACTACAGAATTCCGTGATGGGATTCGTACCGGAAGAAATGTAATAGTACTGTTCGATAGGGAACTTATACCCGATCTTGCTTGAGAGATCTCACGACGTGAATTGACACGTACATCTTGAAACTCCCGAGATCAAAGTCCGAAGACGAAGAGATCTAATGCCTTTATATTGTATAGTGCCCAAAATCGGCCTAGACGAGGGTGGGGACTACTGATAAAACTGCTTGCTGCAAAGAACCTAATCTTTATTAGTTCCACTGTTCCATTAGTTCCTCTGTTTTTGAATAGGCCGTCTGTTTCGACACATATCTCCGGAAGGGTCAAAAGTCACCAACAGTCGCGTCCGCATACGTAACAACGCTAATTCATTTATTCGGTGTTCATGCCCTAGTACAGTGCTTCCCAAACTTTTTTTATTCGGGGCGCACTTTACAGCAAATTAAAAAATTGCGGCACACGTATTATATGTATACAGTGAGTGTAAAAAGTATTCGTAAGCCCTTTACAACAGAATAACTTTTTTATAATTGTACCAAACGACCTCATTTTTTATAATCAATTAGAAGCATTGGTTTACGAAATGATATGCAAAAAAATTTTCCAAGGTTACATGCAAAAATAAAAAAGGCAATTTTTAAAACTTTTATATTTGGGCCCTTAATGAAAATTTAAAATATATGTTTTGTAGATCTATGTTAGTTATACACATACTGGAAATTTTTCATGTCAACAGTTGGCGCGCCGGGCCGACTGTGCCAACACGCGTCTAGGTCGCGCTCTGATTGGTAATAACTCTTGGTTAATAACTTGGTTAATAACTCATTAACAAAGACGCGGACGCAATTTTTGCAAAGCAAAATGTTGCTTCAAATGATCTCATTGAACCTCCCATTTCCGGATGCTGAAGGAATATTGAGACACCCTGTATAGAAGAATTACTGTATTTTCATAAAGCTGCGGCAGCTACATGCTGCCGAATAATGCAAATTACGCCTCGTAAACGTAAAAATAGGACTTTTGAGGGCTATCGCGGCCTCGATTGATCTATTTATTTATATATATTATAATTTATTATAATTTATTTATATTTTGTGCGATTTTTACTATAATATATACTGGAGTCAAAAAATATATTCAATAAATTACCATGACAACACCTTCACAATTTCGATAATTGTCAAATAAAAAATCTAGAATGGGTCATTTGACCCCTCGCGGTAAGTTTAGTGTTAAAGAACGTATAATTATTTATTCGTTACTTTTATTCCAATAAAATTGAATTCGAATAATGCTCAACACTGTCCTAGACATCGATTTTCGCGTTCTGCCACGCCCCGTGAAGAATGCAAGATCCCGGAACCGGTTGATAAATAAATTTTAGGTGAAGGAAAAAAGCACGTGGCAGTGTATTTGACATGCCGTCGCCAATTAATCCGGTACCGATGATCGATTTACGACGGCACCGTAAACGTTCGATTTCATTATTGGGGCGCAGCATGTGCGATTTGCGGATCGGGTAAGCACATGAGCGAATTTGAAATCGATCGAACCGTATATTACAATCACGCGGCGCGGCGGGCCCGTCGTTTTGCGATGTTTCGACGACGATAACGACGACACGGTTTGCAGTTTCGCACCCTTGTCGCGATGTCGCCCGCCAGTAATAAACACACAGTCTTTATTGTTCGAGGCCCGCGAACATTGCGTCGATGATTTCTCTTTTTCCCGTCGCGACGGTAGCATACGATAAAGAGGCTTTCTCGCCGACTTTCAATGAACAGAATAGCCGTAAATCAATCCCTTAACGAGATCCAAATGTGGGCATCGCCTCCTCGAATTAACGTCAGTTTCTAGGCGAGTGAGCCGTCTTGTTGATTCGAACATGTTGCAACAGTCGACACGAACGGATTAGACGGAATCAGACATTTCGCTACACGTGCAAAGATTTGATATGTTTCCGAGCAATGTTGCTCGATATTTATTAGGTTGTGTACAGGTTTTGCACTTCAAATTTTGCAAACCAAATTCACCCTTCTGCAAATCAAGTTCACCCTTTTGCAAATCAAGTTCACCCTTCTGCAAATCAAGTTCAACCTTTCGCAAATCAATTTCACTCATTAATAATATTTAAAATTGATGACTAGACTGCGGATCTTTATGCATTTATAGCAAAATTGAGTAAATGAAATTCAAAATTGTTGGAAAATTTTAAAAACTGAGGAAGTTAATATATGATTTCTGTCAATTTATGAGTTTTCATTGCTTATTTTGTATGGAATGCAGAGGCATAATTTTGTAATCGATGTAGAAAATCTAATATACAAAAATACAACCCACAGAAAAAATTCTCATCCAACAATGGAAGAAAACCAGATATTTCTGTAAAAATTGTTCCGTCACATTATACATTTCACCATGCTTCCAAGCATTCCATACAAAATAAATAATAAAAGTACGTTTAAAGGAGTATTTAAAGGCAGCGTCTCCTTGAATGTGTGTGAGTGCACACACCGCTAGACCACGTATACGTACGCGAGAATTGCAAGGGTCCGGGATTCCGCTTCTGATTTCTCAATAATGCAAAGACGGGATTTCTTAGTAGTCAAAATCGCTGACACATAATTCTCATTATTCGGCAGCATGTCGACAGCCACGATAGGCGGCAGCACTGTCGCCTGTCACATTACTTCTTGCGGTTCCGCGATATGCTGCCGAATAATGAAAATTACGCTTCGTAAACGTAAAAGTAGGACTTTTGAGGCAAATAGCACCCTAGATTGATCTTTCATCTAGCCATTTTGACTACTAAGAAATCCAGTCTTTGCATTATTAAGAAATCAGAAGCGGAATCCCGGACCCTTGCAATCCTCGCTTACGTATACGTGATCTAGCGATGTGTGCAGTCACACACATTCGAGGAGAATCTCACGAACCTAATCGCAATCAACCCCAAATCAGTGAGATCATAGCTTTTCGAAAAGTGCAGCTCCTATTGTAATATGTGCTCCACTAAAGATATCTATACAATCATTTCTTATGAAATTATTTTTATTATACAGTAAAGTCGCGATATTTATCCCTGAGAATCTCTACGAAAATTCTCCCTTGCCTATCCATTCCACTGAGGGGCAACGCCGCAGGGCGAATTAATCTATTTACAAAACTTCTTTATTTTTCATTATTTTCTTATGGGACTTTCACCAACTTATTTGTGACATTGTTCTGATTAAAATGACACTCAACACGATATAATTTCAATCATATTTAGTGGTATAATTGACGGTATGGAGTAACTAAGTTATGCTTCACATGAACCAAATTGTATCTTGTTTGGTGTCATTTTAATCAGAAAAATGCCACAAATAAGTTGGTGAAAGTCCCCTAAAAAAATAATGAAAGCTAAAGAAGTTTTGTAATTGGATTAGTAGTGGTTCACACCGATACGCTTCGGCCGCGCGATCCTCGGAACTGGCAATGAGAAAAATATCGCGACTTTACTGTATCAGTAATCGTAAAATAAAAAATCTGGAACCGGTCATTTTGACCGTTGATGGTAGGTTTAGTGTTAATTTGATGTATTTTCTGAGATAATGAGCAGAATGTATGCAATAAACAATTGATTCAAGATTCAAGTTTTTTACGAACATCTCGAAAACTAAGACCGAGCACAACGTGTATATGTATGTATAGGAAAAAGTTGTTCAGAATGTTGACCTTGACAACATATTTCAAGGACAACACGATCAGAGCTAGGCTTTTGTCAATATTTACCTTTGTTATTTATACAAATAGAAAGGCATCGTTTCGAAAAATCGCAAAAATTATGTTACTCCTTCTAAACTCCTCTCACAATCAACTAAATTATTTTCGGCCAGCTTTACGATGGCAATACCTCGTGCATCGGTGACTCATAGAGCGAAAAGGAGAAAAACAAAGATAGAGAGAGAAAGGAAAGGGAAGTCCTGTTCTCGGTACAAATCAGCAAGGAAATCTTGCATGAGCAACAGATTATCAGAGGCAAGGTTGTAACGAATGACTACGATAACTCGACATTGCATTCGCCTCAGCCTCGGCCAGAAATGGAAAACATGCGAGATGACCGATTTCGGAAGTAACTTTCAAAGAGTGGTAGACACGCGAGTAGTCAATGTGGTAATTCATTAAAAATTTATCACCAACGAGACCTTTGGCCGCTCTATATCACTAATTGGCATTGATTTTATTACTAATGACTTCTTCATACAACTCTACAGCAGCGTTTCTTAGTACCGGATGATAGGAGAAAGTTTATGGAGTCTATCACATATGGATTTGTTACTCTTACTTAATCTAGGATATAGAAATCCAACACAAATTGACTGCCTATCCAACGTTTTATCCTTATGTACAGAGGATTATGGATAAAATATTATTTTAAATAGTCTATTTTATTTTAAACATATCCAAATTTTTGACAATGAAATATTTTATTAATATTTTATCGTCAAAATAATATTTAAATGGTTGAAGCAAAAGTTATATGTACATATACCTTAATAGTTCTTTATTCAGAGTTCAATTCTCTCTTCAACTACAAGATTAAGATTTACCCTATATAATAAAGAAACTCAATGTAACTTTTATATGTCGATAAAAAAACAAAATAGAAAAGAAAATAATTATTACACTGTATGTTACTCTGGAAGCCCCACAACTTTCGTTACTATTTTTTCATATACCAAGTAGTTCACAAGTAATTAAAATGGCACACTTAGCTGAATCATCCTGTATAAGAAAATTTTTTGAAAATAATCCTATGCACATGACTGTCTCTCCTGAGGCGCCACTAAAAGTTACTGTACTATAATTCAAAACTCACATTAACAAGCGTCTTCGTATTTAATACATTGGTAAATGTTCTACTGTGGTATGATTAAATACACTCGATTTCGTATGGACGAAATGGAAAAGGTCATAAGCAACGAGACTATTTTAGATTTATGAAATGTCAGAATTCTGGAATGGAGATAGCTTGGAGCGCAAAGGGTTAAAATAATATTATATTTGAAAATCACTAAAAATAAAATATTTCTGTTATAAAAGTCATTTTCTAGAATAAAATAATGTTTTTATGGAGGACATATCTCTTTGGATTCTAGCAATAGTTTTAAAATGGCGAGTCTTATAATTTGTACGATTTTTCGGAGACCGCAAATGATTGTATAATTGGAACAATTAGCGGTTGCAATTATTAAAAAAAATTATTTCGATAATATCTTGATAACTATTAGATTTAGGACATAGAGTGGTCGAAATAATGATAGGTTCACTTCAATTTGTTGACATAATGTTGTGTTTAATGCAGTATTTTTGATTTTACTTATTATTATTTCTGCATTCTTATATAATTAACAAAATACACAGCTCCATTGAATAATACAATGTTACAAATTTTCTATTACAACACTTGAAATTTACATATGTTCATTATGTATTTTTACATAAAAAATTTAAAAAAAAAGAAAATGAAAATAATTCAGTACTTAGTTGAACCTCCTTTGTGTTTTATAATTTTATATATTCTGCTAACTATACATATATCTGCTACTATCCTGTGGAATTGATTGAATTAATTTTTGTAATGTTTCTAATTTAATTTCAGACCACGCCTCTCTAATTCCATTTTTCAATTCTGAAATAGTGCTATACTGTTTTCCATTGTCGTATACCTTTCGTGCTAATATTCCCCAAAGATTTTCAATCGGATTTAAGTCCGGACTCCTTGATGGCCAGGGTAAAACTTCAACTTTTACCCTCTCAAAGTAGTTTTTAATTGATTTTGCACGATGTATTGCTGCATTATCGTGTTGGAATATTAAATTAGATCCACCAATCTTGTCGCCATATTCATCCAGTACGTATTCCAATAGTTCCTGATATTTTTCAGCATTGGCTTTTGGAGAGAACCACATTATCGGAGTCTTATCGTTCCAGCTGAATGCAGTCCAAACCTTCCTCCATAGACTCTTGTCATTTTTACACTTTTTCATCACGCAGATCGCGCCAGTAATATTAAAACCCATCTAGGCCGTCCAAATTAAATCTTTTTCATC
This sequence comes from Lasioglossum marginatum, assembly GCA_028455795.1. Lineage (NCBI taxonomy): Eukaryota > Metazoa > Arthropoda > Insecta > Hymenoptera > Halictidae > Lasioglossum > Lasioglossum marginatum. Next base: position 924,747 of record CM052253.1, read on the forward strand.
ACAAGAAATTACCGTTTTCCACTTTTCGGTCCATGACATATGATATTCTGTAAACTTTAATCTCTCCTCCTTGTGGAATTTAGTTAGCGGAGGTTTTTCGCTTTTTTAGAATATTTAAGCGTCCCGCTCGATCTCAGAACTTGCTGTACACGTCGGACACCAGTAATATCACAACTGGCAAGTCTAATTTCATTTTTATTTTAGAGACATTAAGTATATTTTGTCGTGCTTCTTGAAAAATTTTACCTTTGTCCATATGTGTTAATTTTTTTGGATGACCTATAGATTTTTTACTGCCGTATTTTTCTTTTAATTCTAAAAAATTGCTTATGACATTTAATGACCTTTTCAATCTTCTTGCAATTTCTCTGTTAGACTCATATTGTGGAAAGCAATAATTTGGCACTTTTCGTTATCATTTAACGATTTCCCCGTGTCATTGTGCTTTAATAATATTAAACGAACATAAAATATTTTTTATAATTTTTAAACTTTACAAATCTGTGTACTTACCATACAAAAACGTTCAAAAAATTGCACTATCAGTAATAATTTTTAAATATTTCTCCGTGAACCTAAGATTATTTCGTATCTTGTACTCGATAATTTTCAAAGTATTTTTGAAACACGTACATACGTCTTTACACTAATACTGTTGATAGTCGACTGACTGCTTACACACTCTGTAGAACACATCCTTGCGAAATAAAAACAAATGCCACAGTACACTTCCGAAAACAAAAATAAAATTAGAAGCAGTAAACCAGCCGACACCGCTAATGAACCTATCATTATTTCGATCACTGTATATATAACTTTATTGGTTCCCCTTAGGGTTACAATCCTTATACGACTTCTCCTTCTTCCTCTTCTCCCCTTCTCGCCGCTCTTAACCTATCCTTATTACTATCTTATAAACTAACTTAATTAATTAATTATAATCTACAGTTAAACGAAATAAAGAGAGAGAGAAACATATTTACAAAAGCCACTATTTACAGTAATCCATTTACAACTACCGTCCCCCCTTCCTACACCCCTAATCACACCCCCCTTCACTAACCGCGGACCCCCTCTTCCGGTTGCTCATCGCCCATCCCAATCCTTAGATTTAGGACATATGAAACTCAATACATTTGTACGCATAATTTCATACTCTATCGATTCACGATACAAAAGATGGGTCATTCTATGTAAACAAAAAACAATACTGTTCGTAATGTCTAGGAAAATATGACCTTGGGATGACCTTCGCCCAGACTGACTTGTGTCCCCCTTCAAATACTTATGATGACAGAGTTATTAAAGGTGCAGAGTTATGTGGGACACCCCGTATAAAACAATTATTTTTATAATATAATACAGCTGAGAAACTATTTAGTTTCGCTGAATTGATCCATTATTTGTGAAGTAAAAATTGATTACGTGATAAATAGTCGTATCTGAAAAAGGATTATAGAGAAGAATTTTACTTATGAATTTTTGTCTTGTAATATTAACTTTCTCTTTATCTATTGTAACATACCATTAAAATATTTTATTGCGTACTTTAGATTCTGAAAATAAAAATATTTTATCGTATACTTTTGATTCTATAATATTTAAAAATAAAAATATTTTACTAATGTATGCTTTTGATTCTATATAAGAATAAAAATATTTCATGCCAGATTATTAAAATAAAATACTGTATTTTATGCTAAATTATTAAAATAAAATATTTTATTTCATGATTCAGATTTTTCAAATAGAAATATTTTATTTTATGGTTTAGATTTTTGAAATAAAAATATTTTATTTTATGGTTTGGATTGTCAAAATAAAAATATTTCAATTGAAATTATATGTACATATATCAATAATTTCTGCTAGTTGTCACAATGAGTGGAGTGAACGTTGTGTACTCGGTATGTGTTATTTTTCGTAATCGTTTTCGAAGGCACATCCGACTCCTCCGCTTTTCTCGTTCAGTGTCATGAACCGACCATGTTGAGCGTTATCAAAGCGCTGAGTTCAGTATGGCCACTTGTGTACCCGAACCAGTATTCCCACGCGAATGTCCTCCGAACCGTATCTGAAACTTCGCCACAACGTGTTTCAGAAGATTTTTCTTTGAGTATAGTATGCTCCAGGAACGATTTTGTGCGTGCAGCTCGTGAGAACGAAATCTTAACACTAAAGTTACCACGAGGGGTCAAATGACCCATTTTAGATTTTTTATTTGACAATTATTGAAATTGTAAAGGTGTTTTCATGGAAATTTATTGAACATATGTTTTGACTCCAGTATATATTATAGTAAAAATCGCACAAAATATAAATAAATTTAATCTTGTTATTTTTATAATACATACTATACACATCAGTCACTTTTGATGGTCGGTAGGTTTAGAGAGTTGAAGAAACCTTCGTCACTTATACCATTATGTACATTAAATATCATTGAATTGCTCGTTGCCTCGAAAATTCGATTCCACAAATCTGGATGACTTACTAACAACGTTGTAAGAACAATGATTAAATATAAATGCAAACCCATGCTGTTGCACAAGGTAACGATTTTTTTAATAGGTTCGATATTTCTTCCGTTGATTATTGCGTACATTAATAGACTGTGCATATATTTATGCAATATAAAAATTGTCTACATTAATTGCAAGATACAAGAACTACATAGACATTTATTTCATTTTTTAACCCTTTGACTACGGTGGGCGCCTAAAGGCGCTTAGAAATCTTGCAATTATGGTACTGCAGGCGCCTAAAGGTGCTTAAAAATATTGCTCTTGTAGGTAGGCGCCTGTAGGCGCTTAACCTAGTTCGGTCCACTGACACGAGAGGCGCCTACGGGCGTCCGGGAAATTTTATCGATTATTTTTCCGGCAAATCTTATTTTAGTCAGACGTAAATGAATGTTAATTCAGCAGTGATATATTCCGTTAATCATATATTATTTAAATATCATTATTCCGGCAGATCTTATTTTAGTCAGACGTAAGTGAATGTTAATTCAGCTGTTACATATTCCGTTAGTCATATATTATTTAAATATGTTTATTTATATTTTGCATTTTGTAGTGGAATTGAGTGTTTTGATTATTTGAATATACTTTCTCAGAAATGCACGCCTAACGAAAAGCTTCACCGTTCTCGGTGTACATCGCGAATGAATTCCTACCGTATGGTACGGCTGATGCGTCTCAAAGTCTGCCGTTGTCAAAGTATTAATTATGTAGATCAGGGGTCCTGTAAAGGATTCTAGGATGTAAAGTTAATGTCAAAATTGTTTCGCGGACCTCCGGTAAAGGCTATGAGGACTCCCAGGGGTCCGCGGATCACAGTTTAAGAACCTCTGATGTAGATAATAACTAGACTCCGGATGTTTATGCAAAATAAAAAGTTTGTGCATCAATTGCAAGACGCATGAGCTAAATATAAATTTATATTCTTTATTAATCATTTTAATGTGATGAAAATAATATATCAATACTCTTAAAGTCTTTTAATATTATGTTTTTATTATGTTACTGTTTTAAATTGCACTTGCTCATTTTTGTTATAAATGCATAAAATCCGGAGTCTAATAACGATAATGTACAGTACACACACCACACCATAGTACAAAACAGAACTAGAGGCATGTGTAGCAAAACATATCTTACATTAATTATAACCTCACAATTCTCAATCACAGATATAATAGAAAGAATCTCCAGATCAATCTACAATGCATCGTTGGTCACCTATCGCTTGTATCTCAAGTATACTTTTTCGTTTTTAAAAATACTTCAAATGTCTTGAGGACAAAGTTGAATGGTTTAAATTATAGAGATGATTATTTTTGTCATTTTTTTAGAGACATCAAGGTCACCTTGTTTTTTCAAAACAGAACTACACTTCATCCCACAAGAGTTCGGACTCGTTTCGCGCAGCTTGGAAGATGGTGAGGGCGCAGCGAGCTTAGCATCTCTCACTCCACTACCTACTCCCCACTTACTTAAACCAATTAGGGCGAAGATGCGCAGTTGCGCAGCGACGAACGAAAACTGGTCTTTACGCGAGTCCGGACTCTCATGGGATGAAGTGTACTCTTTTTTTTAACATTTAAGACGATAGTTCCTTTTACTAGGAATTCAGTGACCATAATTACTCAAGGTCACTCAAGGTCATAGGCAGGGAAAACGAATGAGATTTGAAATATGGGAGCAGATGAAATTAATGTCGAGCCATTCGTATCACGCTACTTTAACTTATTCCTGTTTCTTGAGCAATTTGTGTCGCACGCACGTTTAAATTAACAGCTATGGCTGCTAAAATAATAATTTCGTTCTCTTCACTAGTCGTGGGATTACTATTTTTACGGTTTCTTACATTTATACTTCCAGCACTTCTAAACAACTTGTAGATCACTCCTTTCCATGATTGAATAAGATATAGGAGAATCGCAACATTTGGAAACTTACTGATAGTAGTAATAGTATATGACAGAATAATTGACTAGAGGATGTTTGAAAGCATACAATAACATTGGGGGACATTAGCGTGGTATGTTTCGTGAAAGTATTTGATCATTTACCATGAAATACCTTATTTATTATAATAGATATATTATACAATACTTGCAGAAATATTATTGACATTGTAAATAGGTATGACTCTCTAGATTATACAGGTCAAGTTTCAAGTGAATGCGACATACATATGTCTAGAATAGTTATGAATTATTTCTTACAAACATAAAGTTTGCTGATATCACAAAAGTATTTTAACACGCAGAAATCAGCTCGAAGAATGAATGAAAACAAAAATTTTCAGGCACTGAATGTTAACATTCACTGCTGGTAGTTGTTCTACGTGCGTCAATCATAATCTAGCATTCGTGGTGAAATATTCTATTGAACGTGTGTCCCAAAACATCTGAAATTGAGAGAAAATTAATTGTGAAGTGGCGCAACGAAGGAAAGACGTGTGGTGAAATAAGTAATTTATTAAATATAAATAGATCTACAAACACACAATATTCTTAAGCGATCGAAATTTAAAGGAACTGTAAAAAACAAGTACCGTTCAGGTTGTCCAAAAAAACTAACGGAAAGAGAAGAAAGAGCTTTGATCGATGAAATAAGAAAAACCAAAGATTTCTGCTACACAACTTATAACGATAGTTAAAGATTACTCGAAGAAATATGTAAATCCAGAATTATGTAGAAGAGAGTGCTACGTGAAAGTGATTATCATGCCAGGGCTCCCAGAAAGAAGCCGTACATTAGTGATATTAATAAGAAAAAGAGATTAAAATTCCCCAAGGAATTTTTTAGTAAACATAATGCATTCTGGAATAAAGTAATCTTTTCAGATGAATCGTTTTTAGATCGGATAGACGCAGTTTTTTTGGAAACAAGGAAATCCCGAAATAGAAGTGAAAATTTTGCGTGCTACGGTAAAACATGGAGGTGGTTCAATTATGATCTGGGGGTGCCGGGAATTTAGTCTTCACAGAAGGAATAATGGATACATACAAATATCTGATCATTTTACAACAAAATTTAAAAGAAAGTGCAAGAAAATTGAGTATACACGATCACTTTTACTTTCAGCAGGATAATGATCCTAAACACACCGTTGAATCGTTAAGGAATGGAACACATACACACACACATATATAGAATACCTCCCACATGTTGGTCACACTATCACAAAGCCCCGATATTAATCCGATTGAACATCTATGGGCAATAATAGGAAAAAGATTAAAAATTTTAATATATCATCCAAGGCAAGTTTAAAAGAAAAAGTACTCGAAGTGTAAAATTCTATATCTCCGAGTATTACAGAAAAGTTAGTAAACAGTATGCATACGCGCTTACAACATGTTACTCGTGCCAAGGTGGACCTACTAAACATTAAAGTTTTAAAAGTTACATGTTCAAGTTCAAATACACTACTGTGCAAAAGAAAGAAGCACCCAGTATAATTATAAAATATAATGACAAACATTATCTTTATGTAGAAATTGTATTGTACAATGGTCGATTTATTGCATTTAAAGTATTAGATATAATCCGCAATAACACATATTCTCAGAACTATTCAATTAAACAGCGGAATCCTTTTTCAAAACTTACGTTCTTATTTGATTTTTTACGCTTTTCTATTAAATATGGCAGGGCGCTTCTTTCTTTTGCACAGTAGTGTATTTTTGTGGCATCAGCAAAGTTTATGTTCGTAATAAATAATTCATAACTATTATAGACCTTATTTCGATTCACTTGAAACTTGACCTGTATAATCTAAAGAGTCATCCAATTTACAATTTTAACTATTTACAATGTTAATAATATTTCTGAAAGTATTGTATAATATACTTATTATAATAAATAAAGTATTTCATGGTAAGTGTTCAAATACTTTCGTGAGTCACTGTAAGTGTAACTCTCGATAAACGTATTGTGCTCTCATATTTTAAATCTTATACGTTTCCTCTGTCTATGATCTTGAATAACCTTGAGTAATTGTAGTCCCTGAATTACTAATGAAAGGAACTGTCATCGTGGGTGTTTAAAAAAGTGTAACTACACTTAAAAAAATTAAGGTCTCCTTGACATCTCTAATTGATGATTGAATCAGTTTGAAACGGTCACTCACTGGTGCTTGGCCACTTACTGGTACACTCACCCTAGTTTGTATGTTAGACTTGTCAAAATGACCTTTCCGGTAGCTAACTTATAAAAAGCTGAAAGTAGAAAAATGTGACAATCATACCCGGTCTCCCCTAACTTGAATAAGTTCCCTTGCAATGTCCACCCTAGTGTACAATTAACACATTACCTACCGGCGATTATTGCATAATTGTTGGAAGTCTATGATCCATGGCTGAGGATTTTTTAAAAGAACCTTAAATAGCAATAGCAACTTTAATCATAAACCGACAACTCACCCTAAATAACAAAATCCAATAATTACCGCCGGGATTATTGTGTTAAAGAAGATTTTTAAGCTTCCATTTGGCTCCAGCACAATTATTTATTATGTGTACAAATAAGTTCGGTGCCTTTTGAGTATAATTTTGATCTTTATTTATAACAAAAGGAATACACGTTAGGTGTCGAAGCTCTCAAGCTTCTTCAAACGAACGGAAATTGTTTGTTGGGCAGAGGCGGATCTAACGGTACGCGGACTAAGCGGTCGCGGGGGGCCCCGGATACCAAGGGGCCCCGAACTCTTAAAATATCTTAACTTAAAGATTTTGGAAATGACTGAAAAGGTTCAAAAAACCCTCCATAAAATAATCGAAAAAATCTAATATAAATAATAAATACATATTGTGCGATTATTTTTACAATATATTGTCACAATATTTATGTTCTTGTGAACAAAACGTAATGCCTCGTACAGACCTGAACATTTTGACGAACCGCGCACAACGGCGAACGGGACGGATTTGTGCAATTTCCATAATTGAATGAAACCGCCCTAATGATAGTGATTTGGAATACTATTTTACAAAGAATAAATGCTACTAATAAATCGCAATCAGTGGAGTGCGAACTATTGAAAGGATCTACCCTACTGAAGTCATTAAAAAATTTTATAAATAATTTCAGAGAAGAATTTGAAAAAGTTGAAAAAGAGGCAACTGATTTTTCAGGGCTCTATCATTTAATGTAGAAGAAGGACAAGCTCGCAGACACAAAAAGAGAAAAATGTTTTTTGATGAAAACGAAGAAGTCGGATATGAATTTGCAATAAGAGAACATTTTATAGTCAATTCATTTTATGTTGTATGTGATAACGTCAAGGCAGAACTATCTCGAAGAATTCAAGCGTATGAAGTTGTTGTAGAGCCTTTTCGAATATTTTTTGATTTGAATTTATCAAAAGAAGAAACAAGATCGCGATGAATAAGTTGAAGGATATTTACAAAAATGATATTGATGTTTATACTATTGAAGATGAATGTGACCATTTTTTAATGTTTCTGAAAGAAAACGAGGACAGCATAAAGACCACACCAGACATCTATCGAGCAGCCAAAGAAATGTCTTGCACATTTCCGAATGTTGAATTATTATTGAAATTTTTTTTTAACAATTCCGTTATCTAATGCGTC
>CM052253.1:938494-952640 GCA_028455795.1 Lasioglossum marginatum
ATAACTATTAAAAATTCACAATCACAAATTTTCAGGACTATCTGTATGGGGCTAGGAAAAATTATTTTATACTTTTTAGTCCGTCTTAAAAACGTGGTATATTAGAAATTTTTATTTATTTAAATTTTTTTTGTGTCTGTTCGTCTGTATCTCTGTATGTCTGTGAATGCGATACTTCGAGAACCACTTCATCAAGTTTGAATGGGAAGAACTTCTTAGATTTTGGTAAACAAACATTAGTATAATACTTTGTAAATACCACATTGAGCTCCTTTGGTGCGAAGTGAGTCAGTGGAGTGGGGATGAGTCGGAGTGGGAACGCGTAGTGGAGTAGCCATCGCTGTCGCGCGGAGTGGGGATCGCTGAACGCGATGACGTACTACCGAGCGTCGCACGGCGAGGTGTGACGGTTAACATGGACTAATCAGAGGACAGCCAGGCGTTGACATTGGCCGAGCTGGAATCCATCCGTAGTACACGCGCACTGATTTGTCCTCGTTTTTCGTTAATAACTTGTTATTAGACGAACAGACAGACAAGAAACCAAGTTAATATTGCATTGTTATCCAGTTCTGAGCTATGTTTAAAGTTTCAAATCTCTAGCTCATCGGGAAGTTAGTTTAAAATCAATTGCAAAATTTGTACCGAACAGACAAACAAACAAACCAACAGACAGACAAAAAAGCGAGTTAATTAAAACGTGCTAAAATCAAAGAACTTTTGATAGAAATGCATAGAGCGATGATTTTTTTTAATTAAAGCTGAAATATTGCAGAATATGGGAAAAATAGAGAAGTCGTCGCGTGGATGCCGATTATATGTATAGTCGGCTCTTGTAACGAAAAGGTTCAATCAGAATAACTTTTTTATAATTGTACCAAACGATCTAATTGTTTGCAATCATTGATTAAAGAGTACGTACAGAGCTAAATATTCTTGCATTCCTTATATTTACGTGGCTTTTAAAAATGCTGAGAAGTACTGTGATATTGACTGAACTTTAATTACGGTTCCTTTTTTTGTAGGATATCGGATGTTCTCGTGAAAATAAATTTCTGCTGAAACAAATCGACGGGTAGATGTTTTTAATCCTGGCCTGGAAAATGTGTATTTTTTCCAGACACTGATGACATCGCATTCGAGGCGCGGGACCTAGAGGAAGATTTCCATGAAGTAACGACAATGAAGCATCCATCCAGTCCTCCACATGGTTTGAAGATACGATTTTTCTATTTCGGTGTTTTTTTTTTAATACATTACACACTTGCAACAAAAGTGACATAATTCGAAAAAATTCATATATTTTCTAAACGACGTGAAAAACTTTTTTTAAGGAGGCAATCTCATGTAAATGTTGCGAAATTTAACAAACTTTATTAATATTTTCAAAGTGATAAATGGTACATTGTAATCTTTTTTGTAATTGATTTAGCTACAATTTTTCATACATGTTTAAAAATCATATCTTGTTAGCGTAGAGTATTAGAAGTCTCAGGGTAGAGTAAAACAAAAAATCAACGTGATTTTTAATCAGTACGTTTATCGTTATCGCTCCTACCAAAATAAATAATTTATCTTCAAAATTTGCACAATGGCGTATGCTTAAATTGCATATTTCGAAATATCATTGTTATTTCTGTAATTTTTCAACACAAAAAATATGATAAATTCAACGTAAAAACATCATTTTGGTACCAGAAAGAGCTGGTGGAGTAGTGTGTGCAAATTTCAGAGCAATCGGGCATGTAGGTTTTGAGATTTTATATACGTCAGGCGACACTTTTTATTGACATTGTTATTGCGAAGCATCATTCTCCTGAAGTCACCATAACTTTCAATGGATTCAAGCATCTTCTTTCAATGGTCGTTTCAATGGATTTAAGCATCAAGTTTTCGGGAAGTATTTTTAAGGTTCTATATATCTAAAAAATACAAATAAGAAAATCGTTTTTGACTCATATACATGAGACTGCCCCCTCAGCACAATTTTGTTGATTAAATTCATGAACAAGGCGAATAATGCTCATAAAGTAAAATGTGAGATGACAAGAAGGTCCCTGGCAGCACTGTCGCCCAATGAGGAGACGGAGCACGAATTGAGGGGAAAAAGTTACTCTCTCTCTGCCAGTGCCAGACATATGCACGACGGAGACGTAACGCGCCACGTGATCGAACCGCGGCCAAAGCATGGGGAATAGCATCATAAAAGGGGAAAATAGAGGGAGGGCCACAAGTCTGAATCTGGCAACACTGTCCACAGTAGTCCAGGAGCCCGTTTTTTGTGGCCAAAATTCAATTTTTCGATTTTCAAATTTCAACAAAATCTTTTTTCTTTCAAATAAGAACACTTTGAAACCTCGAGATTCAAAATATTAGGTCTTTCAGATAATTTTCAGATATAGCGTTATAGCGTTTGAAGTTCAAAATTATGAAATTGGCGGAACAAGTAGATAGTTTAATTATTCCTTACAGAATGCTGAAATGAAAATTCGTGCTATATTTTCGTATGTGTGAGCAGGTATATTTCAATTATTTAATGGTAATATAAGCATATTTCAATCAATATACGAAGGATATAAACTTAAGTACAATGTAAACTTTAGATAGAGTTTTGATTAAGAACGTAAGCATTCAGAGCTTAGATCTTCAACATATACACGTGTAAATTTTAGCTGCCATTTCCTACCGTTTATAATTCTACGTGTATTTTAACAAGCAGACGCGTCTAGACATTCGAAGTAAGTACGCGCTCTGATGCTTGGATCCGTCATTTTGAATTTTGAATTTTAAATTTTTAATGTTAGATTCGTAATCAGAGATCCCGGAAACCCCTCATTACTAAATTTCATATCATTCTTATGAAGAATTGAATCTTGGATACTTTTTCGCGCGGTTTCTGGACCATAGTATGCACTGTGAGCATTGTTAACACGATTTTTCAAATATTTCGGATGATCTGACAAAAAAATGTTTCCAACGAAAGTTGGTCAGTAATCACTTTTCTACGAACTTCAATATAAAAGATTAAAGAAAAAATTTTTTTTATAAAAAATGAAGGTTATACCTCAAGTTTTTAAGAATTAACATATATTTTTTACTTCATAATATTCTAACTGGTATCAAAACGAATCCAACGACCTATAATAATATAACATTAAACCTTGAAATAACGCTACAACGCTGCCCCGGGTACCTAGAGGTGGAGAACTATCGATAGTCGGCACCATCGATAATTTCCGATAGTTGCACATCAACTATCGATAGTTATCGATAGTGATAGTGAGCTATATGTTTCGTATAATACAAACCATTATTCTGTCATTTTGGTATTATTAGGAATAAAATAGATTTGTAATTTTACAAAAACATATTTATTTCAATTTTATATATTTATAATTATATATATTGTACATCTAATAACCATGAGTTTTTGTTGAGAAATGTCAACACATTTACATTTTTTTATTTTAATCCTTTAATCTCCGATCAGTTATAATGGGTTACCCTTAACTCACCGACAATTATTTCAACGACAATCGTTTCACCGACACGACTTCATCGACATCTAACTTCGTTGACAATATTAACTCACCGACACTTTGAGATCACCAATCGACATTTAGTCGACAATCATTTCGCCAATAAACGTTTTCATTGATACCGAGTTTCACCGAGAATAGTTTCAACAACAATTTATAATTGTTGATGTAGATTGTTATTTTCATTCAGCTAGTAATAATGTGTTTACGTGCATGTAGTTATCGGTACACAACAATGTATCATGACATCCATATTTATTTCCTTGCATAGAAAAATAGCAATGATATACCAGTAGTTGTTGTTAAGTATTAACAATTTCGCTTTATTAATATCAATAATAATAAATGAATATGAGAAATAAATTACCGTTTGAATTAACATTACTTTAATCGTCACATTTATTTATTTTTGTTACATAAATTTTTGGTGAAACTCGGTATCAATGAAAACGTTTGTCGATGAAACGATTGTTGAAATAATAATCGTCGGTGAGTTAAGGGTAACCCGTTATAATATATCCTGCAGTACTGAAATTACTTTCATTCGCCGTAGAAGATCCAGGAATACACAAATATTTACTTACTAACTGACTTAAAATATTTAATTCAGTTTCTGTATTATTTAGTCTCCAAAAGCGTAAAATATCAGAGTTCTATGAAATTTTATATAATTTGATAAGTGTATTATGATATAAAACAATTTGGAGTTCTGAATTTTAAACATTTACAATGAAATTTGAATTTGAATTGGAGATAACAATGATATATCGATATTTTCATCATCAATATTTGAAAATCGATATGTATACAAAGCCATTGATGCTTATCTAATGAATTTTTATATTGTTGGTTAGTCTAGAAGAAAAACATTTTTCAAGTTTGATCTTTTATTACTTTTATCGGATTTTAGCAATATTTGTCAAGTAAAACGATTGCAACTGTAAAAATACCAACCCTCAAATATCGCTACCGATAACACTGTCCAACAAAATCAAACTTTTTTCATGTTCAACAATTACTAATCCCTTTGCCGGGATACAACGCGACGCGACGCGGCGCGTGGCAAACGACCACGCTAGTGGTGAGCGCCACTAGCAGCAACTCATATTAGGCGAAGATATTTCGCTTTCTAGTTCGAAAAAAACGTCGACATTGCAAACTTTAAAGGGTGGTTTCTCAAGATAAAAGTCTCCTCTATCGCGTGGTATAGTCCGATTTTCCGCTGGACCCTTATTTTGTGATATAAATTGAAAAATATCCTCAAAAATGGGTGCAAAAGTGGTGTCTATTTTTCAATTTAAATAATGTATTAATATTGGATATCACTGGATTCGGGAAAGTCTACAGAATCTTTTGCTGCGAAGAACAATTCAATATCTGTCATAATAACATCACAATATTTGTTTAAAGTTGAAAAATGTGTTTTTTTATCAAAATCATGTTTCTCAAAAACTGTGCGTCTAGGGGAAAATTAAGGGCAGATTCGGAATCAGCGCAAAAAACTCTATAGGAATCACCCAACAGTAATTGTTCAACAAATCTGGTTTTGGACAGTATAATTATCGATAGTAAAAATAAATCATCGATAGTTTTTGATAGTGAGGACTATCGATAGTCCTTCGATAGTTCTCCACCTCTACGGGGACCTTATCATCTCACCACAGTATCAAGTAGATACATCTGTCCACAATAATAGTCGAGATACATTTATAGAGGGTGGTCGGTTATTGGTGGTACAACTGGAAAGCAGGTTATTCGACATTTATACCTGTACAGTGTGTATAAAAAGTAATGGTCATCCGTCGCGTCGTAGGGGTGAATCTACAACTCTGGATTGGTGGACATTTGTAAAAGAAACTTGCCGCAAAATTTTTTATACCAAGGAAAATTCTTGTTAAAGTTTGTTTTACATCAACATCTTCCACTCATCGAGAATAGAAGTTTGAAAGAAATCATGTCGCAAACAAATAGTTATCGAGATATAAGCTGCTAAAGTTTTTGTAAAATTTGATTGCGTGGAGAGAAAAATTTAAAATATATGTTTCGTAGATCTATGGTAGTTACACACATGTTGAAAATTTCATCGAAATCGATTGACATACACACGAGCTACAAGCGGTTAAAAATGGTCAAAATCGTAGTTTTTCACGACTTTTGATCAGTTTCTGCTTAAAATCCACAGAATCGTACATCTTTCGATGCGTGTCGTTTTTTCTTGCGTCAACCGATTTCGATGAAATTTCCAGCATGTGTGTAACTGTCATAGATCTACAAAACATATATTTTAAATTTTCATTAAGGGCGCAAATAAAAAAGTTTTGAAAAATGCCTTAAAATGCAATTAAGTTGCATTTTTGCATGCAACCTTGTAAATTGTAATTTTTGGAAAATTTTTTTTGCACATCATTTAGTAAACCAATGATTCTAATTGCTTACAAAACATCAGGTCGTTTGGTACAATTATAAAAAAGTTATTCTATTTTAAAGGGCGTACGAATACTTATGGGACTGACCGTGTATATTTTCTTAGTCTTAAAAATTTTTGAGTTCCGCTTTCTCAAGGGCCAAGGTCTTATAAAGAGAACTGCGTTTAGGAAAATCTTTCTAAAGTGAACGGTTAAGTAAATATGAGCAAATCCGTGGGACGTGTCCCTGAATTGGCCGGGCGAAGCAAGCAATGCGGTACCGCGTTGGCCGGCCCGACCGGCCATAGTTGCCGCGCCGAACGACACGTTATCGCATTGCTTGCCTCGTTCGGCCGAGGCGTTCATTTGCTCATATTTATTTAATGGTTCACGTTAGAGGATTTTTCTAAACACAATTCTCTTCATACGACCTTGGCCCTTAAGACAGTGGAAATCAAAAATTTTTAAAACTTCAAAAAAAAATATACATACAAGAATCTCCGGCAGAAAAATCTGCAATTAAAAAAAATAAGTTCCGCAAGTTAAAAAAAAGCACATTTTTCGCTAATGTTTATTGATAGAAGATAATGAAACTCATTCAACAACAAAAACTCACACTTCAATTTTCAAATTTCAGAAAAAAGTTTTGGATTTTGGTCCGACGTTTTTCTCAATTTTTTCGAAAACTGTTTGTTTTACGAAAAAACATAATAGGACATAAAAGATACAGCCTGTCCACATCTACAGGTTTTGTTTAACATATTTTTCGACGCTGTAAATAGTTTAGAAGATATTCGAGAAAAACGATTTTATGAGCATTAATTTAATTATTTTAATGTTTAATCCATTTGGGGCACGTTCTCCCGTTATCCGATCGGACTCAAACTTCGCACAGATTTTTTTTAATTATTTGGAACAACTCTGGGGGGCGCCGTCAAAGAAATTTTGACAAAAATTTTTGGCAAGAGTAAATAAGAGCCACCCTAGTGCTACATACAGGGCGAGTCTCGTAACGTGATGATCTCAAACAAATAAAATGTTCAAACAAATACTGCATGGTTCCTAGGGGAACATACAGTGCTGCAATCTGATTTTTGTTACTTCGATTTTTTATCAAGATATGAAGGTCACCTTCAATTTTTTAAATAGAATGCCCAAATATTTTTGCTCGAACTCGGGCTCGAACTCAAACTTGTAGTGAAGTTTTTGGTATGGAAGTTCGAAGGCACGAAGTAAAGTACAAATAAAGCGATCACACCTTTTCTGCATTTCCCTGCAAGTTTGACCTTGAATGACCTTGAGTGATAGGTTATTGAACTCATCTTAAAACGCACTATTTGATGGTGGATAAAAAAACATATCATTCCATTTAAAAAAGGAAAGTTGACCTTCATCTCACCTTGGAGTGTCCACCGGGAAAAATAAAAGTCCCACCACATGATGTCGTCCTCGGTACTGAACAATTTTCATCTGAAACATTTTTGCGTATAATCAATATTTTTGGAGATTTTCGACTGTAACGCTTTATAATTTCCACCCTGTATATCATAAATCTAATAATGATATTATCGATATAATTTCCCATATGTATAATAGTTATTACATACCTGGAAGCTTGAATTGATATTCCTCAACTTGAATAAGTACATATGGAAAATTATTTCGATAATATATCGTTAACTGTTAGATTTATGATATACAAAGATCAATATTTTTTACGCAGAATTTTGTGCTTCATCCGAGTTCGAGCAAAAATATTGGGCATTCTATTTAAAAAAATGAAGGTGACCTTCATATGTTGATAAAAAATCGAAGTAACAAAAATCAGATTGCAGCACTGTGTGTCCTCCTGGAACCATGGAACATTTGTTTGAACATTTTCTTCATACAACAAATAACTTACGAGTTATTTGAGGTCGTCATGTTATCAGACTCACCCTGTATATTTCGAAACGCGAAAACGACTTAAGATGGTAGACTCGTTTTTCCAGGATTGCAAGGGTGCGGAATGCGCGTTCTCATTTCTCGATAATACATAGATGGAGTTTTTCAGTAATCAAAAACGCTAGATAAAGTCCTACTTTTACGTTTACGGTGTAATTTGCATTATTCGGAAGCAGGTAGCTGTCGCAGCTGTAAGAAAATACCCAGATAGCACACTACGTCTTTTAGGCGTCGTTTTCTCGTCGTCTTTACGTCTTTACGTCTTACGTCCCAAAAAGACGCCTTTTAGATGTGTAAAAAGACGTTTAGACGCTGAAGGAAGACGTTTAAAAGGTGTATTATTTCAGCCTTCAAAACGACATCTCCAAAAAGACACCTTTTAGACGTGTAAAAAGACGCCTCTTAGGAGTCATCGTTTTTACGGCTGAAATGAGTAGTCTAAAAGGCGTATTTTCGCAGATGTCGTTTTTACGTCCGATATAGGCGACTAAAAGGTGTATCATTTCAGCCTTCAAATATTCAAGTTTCAAATATAAAATAAAACTTTATTCAATATTGGAAGTAAAATGTTTACTTTTAATTTACTTTGAATTCGTGTGTGTCACTTAATCGACATACATTTATATTATAAGAATTATGTTCTTATAACATTAATTAATTAATGTTCTTATTATGTGTGGTATTATTATCTTCAATAATGACAAGTTTTGAAAATATCTCGAGGATTAATAACTTTTTTGCTATGATACCCTAATAAGTTTTTATGTAGAATGAACAGGGGAATCGATTAGTATAACAGAAAATATGCATTTCTATTTAAAGAAATGATAATTGTTAATTGCACGTGCACAGTTGCACCTAAAAGAAAATTTAAGGGTCTACGAATATAGCGCTCTTCGCACCATTTATCTTTCTCTTATGATATGTTTCCGTAAATGCACTAATAACGAAGTTATGTCCTGAAACAATCGCGTGAAACACTGTATAACATAAAAATATGTTTTTCACAATAAAATGTTTTTGTTTATTTAGCAAATATATTATATGTGTTTCTATATGCTTACGTACGATTGAAGTACTTAAGAAAAAATATATATTGTATATACTAACTGTATATATTAACTTTGTCGTTAATATACTAATACTATGCTTCATTAAAAAAAAGTAGGTTGATTTTTACCTAAGAAATACTTTTAACAGAAGTTTATCTGTTCTAATAATTATACGATTTGATATGATTTGAGCCTTTATAAGAATAAAAAGTAATGAATGTAACAATATAGGTTCGCATGGCTCAGCGAGGAAGCACATCATCAAGTAAACGGTAGTCCCGAGTTCAAATCCCGCCAACTGCATAAAAATTTCTGAATTGTAATAAGATCTTTTCAAAGACAAAGTGGGAATACTCCCTCAAGTAGTGCATAGAAAGTAGTATTCCTATATATATAACTATATATATAGTTTCTAATTTTGGTTATAATTTTTTTTGACGATTATTCTTTTGGACTTTTAGATGTCTTAAACCGACGTCTTTTAGGCGACTTTTTAGACGCCTGAAAAAGACGTCTAAAAGTCGACAAAAGTTCGTATTAAAGCAGTCTATGAGACGAAATTTTTTGTAACAAAGTCGTGAAAAAGGCGAGAAAACGACGGGAAAACGACTTCACAGACATCTTACAGACATATTTATATCTTGCGGCAGGAGTCTGAAATACGTCTTTTAGCCGTCTCAGTACTATCTGGATAGTTATATGCGCAGCTATATGCTTCCGAATAATGCAAGTTACGCTGCCGAATAATGCAAATTGTGCCTCGTAAACGAAAAAATAGGACTTTTGAGGACGATCCGCATTCCGCACCCTTGCAATCCTGGAAAAACGAGTCTACCCCCTTAAGAAGTCCAATCCTGTATACCGGATGATTTAGCTAAGTGTGCCGTCTAAGTTACATGTAAACTATTTGGTATACGCAACATTGATTGGAACAAAATATGTAATTCCGTTTATAGATACGGAGAACGAGGTGGCTGACGGTGACCTCGATCAGGACTACGAGATTATCCTGAAAAGGCTCACGAAACTCGAAAAGGTATGCTGGACAATGGCGTTCTGTATGCGTTATTTGATTCGTAAAGATACGCCTTCCTCCTTCAAATTCTTTTAGGAATGTGAGTAAAGGGGAATTTCAAGATTTGTTCCATCACCAGTTACTTTGCGGTCGAATATAAATTATAGGCTGAATAACAACACTGTTCATCAAATTCTGGTTTTCCTTTTGCATACCGATAAATAATTTTATGGATTTTTATGCATTGAACACGGGTCTGAAGACTAAAAATCATCACGGATCTTCATAATAAAATAAAAGTTGTCTACATTAGTTGCAGAAAACAGAAGACAAGTAAAAATTCATGTCTCCCTTTAATAATTCTAATAAGTTGAAAATACTATTTGGCACTTTTAATTTATTTTCGTCTTAATATTCTTCTATATTTCACCTACGAAGGCTGATCTTATATTTGGGGAATTTTTTTTACTTATCAGCACAACGTATACATAACCGTTTCTTGCGATTTTACGGGTTCTCCCGAATGCAATAGTATATTGTTTTATCTAATAATAAATATTTAAACATGCTTCACTAATGTTTAAAGAAAACTAATAGTTTTTAGCAAACCAATTTTATCGTACATTCTAAATATTTTGTTGAATGGTCGAAATTTGCGTTGCAATTTTTTTCAGGGTTTCCAAAAAAAGAAAGTCTGCTCTATCGTGTAGTTTAGTTAAAGTTTACCTAAGACACGCAATTTTTAAAATAACTTGAAAAATGTCCAAGATAATTACCACATAAAGGCGTTTCGCTCTATCTATCTCTCTCTAAACAGTATTTAAACATGTGTAAATATTTATAGAAGAATCTCTCCAATCATTCTACAATTCCGAAATAATAGATAATTCTTTAAACAGAAAAAATTGAATTTCTTTCTTAAATTAAATTTCTCCAGAACTGACGGAGAATAACGTCTATGTATAATAATGACCTATTAATTATCGAAACGTAAAATTGGTGTGTGTGTTGGACAGTGCAATTTTACAATGTTAAACTCGTAAATATGTGATGCTACCATACATTTACCATTTTTTCAAAATCACATTAAGATTCTTAAAAGTTATCTTCTGAGCAGGCAATTGATTTCCTTATACCACTGTTAATATGAAGTTGGAACGAAAGTGCGTTTTTAAAAGAAATATTTTAAAAAGAAATAGAATAGAATGATAAGTGTTATTGAATATGAAATATAATAAAAACGCTACGATCTTTCGTTTCGACCCAATACTACAGCATTTTGGGATGAAATTATGATTTCCAAGGTAGAGCATGCTTAGTTACTAATTCATGTCTAATTGTTATAAATATAAGGAATTTTATCTTCGCAATTAATAGACTAAATATACGAAACATCATTTTTGTTTCTTAGTTATTCGCAAAAGGGAAAAAAAAGGACACTGAAACCACTGAAATGAGTGCTAAGGTTGCGTCTGTCATGGAGAACATTAATGAGATGAAAAGAACTGTAGAAAATGTAGTAAGTAGTCAATATATTTAAATTACTTCATAAAACCTCATCACCAGCATGATAGGAGATTATATTAATTCAGAAATATAATTGTGTTTTCAGCAATTGATGCAGCATGAAATATACGAGATGAGAACTAAATTACGGGAATATGAGTTGGAAACAAGAAAAATGCAGCATTTGACAAATCGAGTTATGGAATTGGAAAATCGTTTGAGAATACGTTGCAGAACTGCAATACCAATGAACAGTCGCACGTTACATTTTTAATATTGCTGTAATAAACGTAAATATGAAAAAATCTGAAATATTGCGCGCAAATTTAATATTTATGTATAAAACTGTTTGTAAGAAAGAATATCACTGCCATATTTGTAACTTTTATCCTGTTATATTAAATTTATCACAGAACAAATTTCATGATGAATCAGCAAAAGGATTTGCTTCATTCTTATCGACATATTTTTAAAGTAACATGTAAAAATTTCGATTTATTACAATAACATATATTTTTATACTATTACATGTGAAGTCAAATAAAACGGCGTCAAGTATAAAAGTTACTTTTGTTTCCTTGCTTTCTTTTGTCTCCTAGTTAGCCTTTTCTTTGACTTTGCACGACCTTTTTCTGATTTCGCTCTGCCTTTCTTTAGCTTGGCAATTTTTCTCCTGTTCAACCATACTGGATAATTTCCATGTTGGTCACGCATTGTTCTCTTGTTATATACTTTACTATCCTTATCCACATCCATTGTATCATCCGTACCACTTTTCTCTGTATTGTTTAATGACTTTGCATCATCTATTAGTGACTTTGCATCAACGACTATAAAAAGACCAGGTACATTGATAAAGTTATACAGAATAAAAACAAATAAGATGCGAAACAGAGTTGTGCAGAATTACAATTGAATTACTCCAGGAATTATAATTACATTGTAATTCAGTCATATTGTAATTTATAATTCAGATCTTCATTCAATTAAATTACAATATAATTCGTAATTGCAATTGGAGTACAATTATAAAATACTTTGTAATTAAATTACATTAATTAATTGAACGAGGATAAGGAGTAGAAACTACGCCGCATAGACAGCAATCAAGTATATGAAAGAAAAACATAAAAATATATCGCACTTTTTCAAAGTTCTGGGCTATAATTTGGAGAGCTGTATTTTAATTATATTGTATTTCAATTACACATCTGATTAAAATAATTAGTAATTGAATCAATTGAAAAGTTTGAATTATGTAATTCGGTTACGACGTAGTTGAATTACTATATAATTAAAATACTATGTAATTCAATTGTGTAATTGAATTAGCACAACTCTGATGCAAAAATATACCTTGCATTCCTTACCAGTCGCAATCTCTGATATATCTTTCATTTCAGTATCCTGTGAACCATTCTTAGTAATGCCTAAAGTTTTTTTTAGTCTATCTAATTCTTTTGCTCCGTAACGTTCTCTTTTGACTGCTCTACACTTTCTCCTCCATTTACTGCGAAGTGACTTTGCCATTGTATTGTTTTATATTTACAAACCCTGTAAGTATAAAATGTTATGAATAATTCCTTTAAATAATACAAACAGTATACAAACATATCTTAATTAATTTGCGTGATTAAAATTTTACCAAACAAACAGAGTTATTAATAGTAAATAACATAAAATGCTACTACAGATTCAATCGTTTTTGCAATGAAACTACTTTAAATGCATTGTTAGAAATATTACCTTGAATTATATGGCTTTAATACTTATCTGGAACTCTCCTAAATACTGTATTTCTGTGTTGGAAATTGGAATCCACGTGTTATGATCGGAATTGGCGTCTGCCACAATACAACCTAACCTCGCAACTATTTATCGTACACATGGATATAGGAATATAGGGATGGAGCATGTCGTTGCGCGGCGGGATATTTTAGAGACGGGGACGAGTAGGATTTACGCCTAATTCTCATTGGCTGTGTCCGGCGCAAGCGCAGTACGTCATTATGTATGTAGCGCCCTTAAACCATATATACCTATAGACGCGACGAGATAAAACTGCCTCGTTCCCAGATTAAATCGCCTAGCAGACGACTCTTGTGGGCAAAGTGCTATAGTATGTTGAGAAATCGCAAAGTAAAGTGGCAGAGGGGAAAGGGGGATCGTCGTCACATGTCATTCTGTATAGATATTTATGGAAACTGTAACTGTGTAATGTACATATATACATGTATTTTATTTTATTACTCGTTCATTTTTACTTTACTCTTATTATTTTAAATATGGTTAACTCATTTTGTCGATTATAATTTGGAAGAAGTTAAATTTTAATGTAGGAGTTGATAATATGAAATCTGTATTTATTTCCTCACAACTTACTTTATTTAAAAAAGAACAGTAAGTACAATATATACATATGTACATGTCGAATACAATACATATATTATATATAATATGCACAAGGTAATATAACACAATATTTATTGACAGGTATACAATACAATTTGAATATTTCTAACTATTGGTTACAAAATAAAATTGTTTTTGTTAACTTATTTCTTATCCTATTATTGTCCTTATCTACTTTTTGGTTACTTACATAGTATAAACGTATATTAATGTAATTGTAGCTTACAATTTTAATTAAATGTACAAGATGGTTAGATTCGACATTGTGATCAT
>CM052253.1:952740-969863 GCA_028455795.1 Lasioglossum marginatum
AGTTTCCGGAGTTATATGATTACACGCTGCCGGCATATTCGAAGAGGGATGTGACCGAACTAGCATGGAATAATATTACTAAAGAAGTGAACTTGTCAGGTCAGGCTTTTAATTTATTAATAAATTCAATATTTTACAGCTGTAGGTATTGTCGAAGGAACATACATAACATATACATAAACATACATAACATAAACATAACATATTGTCTGTAGGAACATTCCAGAATATTTCGCTGTCCAGAACATTCGATGGCCCGCCATCGTCGTTTATGCGTCGTCAAGACGACAGCAATTCACGACGAAAAAAGAAACAAAAAACAATGAAAAGAATGGGCATTTATTTATTCATTTCTGACCATATAATTCCACTGCCAAGGCAGTGATGCCATTGGAGTCAGAAAATAATGTGCTAAATAATCTCTAATATCATAAGCGGTTGAACACATGCTTATTTTTTTAGCTTGAGCTGATAGATCAATGGGATTGGCAGAACCAGTGATGTTGACATTTTGTTCCACCTGTTGCGGTAAATATTTAAGCCCTTCTCTTTTTCTAACGTAGTTATGAAGCACGCAAATACTTTTTATGATGTTATTGACCGTATTCTCATCACGGCAACGTATCGCTGTACCAAGTACTTGAAATTTTTCTGTCATCATGCCAAATGTGCATTCAATAGTTTTCCTTGCTCGGCTCAAGCGATAGTTGAAAATTCGTTTTGTATTGTTTAAAATCCGTTTTGAGTAAGACCTTAATAAATATCGCAACAATGGGAAAACTTCATCTCCTACAAAGTAATAAGGGAACAAACAATCATCGTAGGGAAGCTTAGATCGGGGTGGAATGTCAATTTGTGAATTAGATAACATGTATTTAATTGTAGAGGCTCTGAAAATGCCTCCATCACTGTTTCTACCAGCGTATCCAGTTTCAATCATAGTGAAATTGCCATCAACATCGCAGCATCCTAGTAATACAATTGAGTGGTAGGATTTATAATTAAAATTTGTGGACCAGTATTAGGTAGTTTCTCTATGCGGATGTGTCTGCCATCCAAGGCTCCTATACAATTTGGAAGGTTCCATAGGGCCTGAAAACGATGAGCAATATTTTTCCATTGGTCGCAGGTAGGGCAGGATATGTAGACATCTTTCAGCTCATTCCATATAATCGTAGTCGTCTCTGATATTATTTGTCCAACTGTAGTCTCTCCTCGGCAAAAGTAGAGTCCCAACGAAACGAATGTACAACCAGTAGCCAAGTACCTGAAAACAAGCATCCAGATGAAGAGATCATAGATACCGTAAAATCGATAGTACTGAGCTCCTTCGATGCAAAGAGTGGACATAGCGAGCTAATAATAAAAATGTGGTAACTTGGTACTTAATTAGGCACTTACCTACTTTTTTTCTTATTATAGTGAATGAGTGCAAGGAAAACTGGAGAAACCTGAGGAGTTTCTTTGGAAGAAATCTAAAACCAAAACCAAATGGTAGTGGCGCACCAAAGAAAAAGCCATATTATTTAATGGACGCAATGCAGTTTGCGATTCCGTTTATAAAA
This sequence comes from Lasioglossum marginatum, assembly GCA_028455795.1. Taxonomy (NCBI): domain Eukaryota; kingdom Metazoa; phylum Arthropoda; class Insecta; order Hymenoptera; family Halictidae; genus Lasioglossum; species Lasioglossum marginatum. The sequence goes on from CM052253.1 coordinate 954,306, forward strand.
GTTGCCGGTAACCCTACGGGCAATTTAGAAATGTCAAGGATTTCCTCCCCAGCAGATGTCGAAGAGTCTGATAGACCGGAAGAAGACTTCGCAGAGGAAATATCAAGTCAGCCGGGATTTTGTTCGCCATCTGCGCCTGCCCTGATTTTAACACCATCGACAAGTCAAGAGGACAGTGTTGCGACTCCTTCTCCGTCGGAAACGACAATTCGGGCAAGAGGCCCACATGGGCAGCCCATACGAAAGAGAAGGGTGACAGAAAGTGATGCTGCTGAAAAAGCATTTACAGCATATTTTTCGGCGAAAAAGGCAAAACTTTCAAGCCCCCTTCCGCCAAAAAGTATAGAGGACAGGAGAGTGGAAGGAATACGAAATTTCCTCCTGAGCCTCCTTCCAGACTTGATGCAGTTGAACGATGTTCAACTGAGGAGCTATAAAAGAAGATCCCTGCTCCTCATAGATGAGATGATTGGTGAAAATTCATCCAATAATTCATAAGGGGAATTTTAATAGAAAAGATTAAAATTTATTATTTTTAATTAAATTTTCATTATATTATACTATATTTAGTTATATTAGTTATTATTATTATGTTAGTTATTATTTAGTTATATTTTATACTATATTTATAATTTAATAAAAATTAATATATTTCCCCTCCAACCACTTACCTTAATGTTATTAGTGTGGTATAAGTATATAATGGTATAAGTATGCGTTCTTCCGCGCCGACACATTCTCTCATATTTGTATTCTTGTAATCAATGGTTGGAGCAACAGTTTCTACAAGATGGATATAAGATTCCTTGGTCATTCTATAAAATGCCACATCAAATTTCGCATCACTCTCTTGCATTTCTCGTGCACCAACAAATAATCGAGTGTGAAAATTGTTTTCAATGCACCCATAATCTGCGGTTTCTTCTTCTTCTTTTCATCCGCCGATACCACAAAAACATAAGGATGTCCTCCTCATCACTAGAACTCATTTTTGAAAGTGAAAACGTGAAAACGCGTTCCTTTCTGTTTGAAAGACACAAATCGACTGAGAAGTATATGATCGTATATGACGATCGTACAAGTCGTACGAACTTGAAGACGCGACTGGAATCGCATCGACCAAATCGACGATCGACCCGTGTGCGGACGGCCTTAAGCTTACGTGAAAGTAAGGGGATTAGTCACTGTCACTACACATCTGCCAGCAGTTATTGCATGCGACTACGTAAAGATTCTATGCTACAAGCAGCGGCTGTTCTCCATATCATTTGATAGTGACATTCTTCGCTTCCTCCTATACATTCTGGACTCGTTCCCTAATGTGCGCAAACAACATATTTATAAGGGATGTAAAAGTCTTCAAACGCATTGAATCATTTAGAGTTTCATAGCATACCAGAGCTTCAAAATCGCATATAAAAGAAATAGTGGTTTGAATGTGTGGTAATATTATGTCTACATGGATCTCCATTCAGATATCTAATTTTTAATTTTCCATCTTCGAAAAATGGCGCTTGTTCTACACCTCCCAAATTCATATATCTGAAATAATACTATGTTAAGTTAATATTACAAAGCGTATGTAGAATTCATATATTTCTTTTTAAGAATAGTACTCGTACACGATTTTCGAAGAATTTTGCTGTAAGGCTTTGTATCCAAATATCACAGTATGAAAAACATTTAATATGAGGAGGGAGGATGATGATTCCAAGGAGTAAGGACGAAAGTTTTGAGAATAGAGTTTTTTACTGTGATAATAGAGTAATAGGAAATAGAATTGTGATAAAAATATACCACACGAAGAAGTGTTCACAAGGTAATCAAACCTAATAAATAGGTTTGGAAAAAGAGTCGAGGGATAAAGTGAAAATAATATAGTAAAGGATATAACCTCTATATCTGTTCCGGAAAAAGTCGGTAAACCGTCCCGCCACGTGGCGGGACGGGGAATTTTATCTCAACCATGATTGGAGGAGAAGAGCCAGGAACGATGGACCTACAGGAAGGTCCATCCAATCAAATATCTAAAGATCAATTGGAACCAATGGAATTTCAGAACATGGAGGTAGAACAGGTAACAAGAATTCAAAAAATAAACCAGAAATGTGCAGTATTGAAAATGGAAACAATACAAAATAATACAAGCTTAGGTAGATTAATTGATAATCTCAAAGAGGATTTAAAGACAAACGAAAACCATAATAAAGGAAATTGTCTTATAAAGGAAGAAACGAAAGATACAGATCTTAACCCCAATGAAAAAAGGGAAATTAATACTGCTAACGAAATCCTAAACAGTCAGAATCCAAAGGATAAGATGCAATATCACATGAAACTAGGCGAAACACAAGGCAATAATAGAGATAATAATGGAGATAAAAACCTAGCTAGTAATATACACAACAACAATACCAAAGATAAGTTAGACATAGACATATACGAAGCTGATACGATCAGTGGTAATTACATACACGTTTCTATCGCATTGAAAAATCACGCAGTAACCAAATCAAAAAAATTTAACCTGATAAAAATATAGATTTATCACAAGCGAAGGAGTAAACCCGGAGTCAATTAAGATGGTCGGGTTCTCCAGAGCGGAAATGTCAACGAGAAATAAGACTGAGGCAAATAAAATACTGAAAAAAGGAATCCCTGAAGAAAGTACCATGTACACTTCAATTCCATTCAGAATTAAATATAGGAAAGGTGTTATCACCGACTGGCAAGAGTCAATTGAGGAGTTAAAGGACCAATTGTCCCCTAATCAAGGCCAATTCGTAATGGAAAGACTGAAGAAAAGGAGACGACAGGGAAACGAGGCTCTATGGGAGGATAGCAAGATTATCCTGATAAAATTCTACGGGGACTCACTACCCACTAGATTGCTAATAGGTTATGGACACGTATGGATCAAAGTGGAGCCCTTTGTGGAGTCAGTCAAACAGTGCTTTAAATGTTTAAGATTTGGACATACATAGACAAAGTGTAGAAGCCTGAAAAGAAGGTGCTTCGTATGCACGGATGAATTCCATGGTACCTGCAACAAAGAACCCAGTTGTTACAATTGTGGTGAGAAACATATCACCACTGATTAAAAAAATAATGGCATACAAAAATGTACCATACAAGGTGGCTAGAAAAAGAGCCACAAACAATGAATATATCACACGATACGGGAAACAATACCATGGACCAGCAACATGAATTTAATTATGAGGATGAGGACAACAATGGAAACAGATATGCTCATTCAATGTATCCATCTCTTAACAAAACAGAGTGGAATTCTGGGAGTCTATTAATGGCTATTAATGGGAGTCTATTAATAGAAGCGGAGATTGGCAACTCTGGAAGAACTAGAGTAACAAACCTGGGTAACAGAACAGATAAGGTAAATAATTCCAAATTCTATAATCAAATAGCAAAACAAAATAATGACACCTGAGCGGATGTAGTTTCAAAACGAACATTAGGAAATCAACCTAGGAATAACTAAAGAAACAAATTGTCACCAAAATATGGACACAGACATAAACTTCCGACTAGAACCTTTCCACGAAAATTCATCAAATCACAATGATGAGAGGATAGTCAGAAAGAATAAAATACGGGTAAACAGGTCTAAAAGACACGACAGAGATAATACAGAAACAGAAGCAATGAAGACAGAGACGGACGAAGAACTTCTAGACCAATTAATTCGGTTAATCCAAGAACGAAAGCTGGAAGACAGAGTGGAGGAGAAGATCAAACAAAATAGACGTCTCTCTCTCTCTAAGAAATATGAAGTCTATGAAGAAGAAAGAATCAGAGGTCTCAATCAAGCCTCCGGGACAGCAACCCCTGAAAAAACAAAGAGAAAAATAGACACGGATAAAGAAATCGAAATGATTAGGAAAAGGATAAGGGATAATTTCCACAAGGAAAACAATGGAGTAAAGCAACATGATGAAGGAAGATGGGAACACCCCTCTACGACAATACAAAACTTTTATAGCAGTTTCAAGATAGAAGAGGAAAGTGATCAAATACATAAGCCCAATTACCAACAAATTAATACCTATAACGATAAAAGAGAAAGTTCACAAAACAAACTACTTGTAAAAGAGAACGAGCCTGAGACCTCTATCGAGGACACGATATACAACCAGTAGAAAAAACAAAAAAGAAAAAAAGGCTCGCACACTTATTTTGCATTTAACTTACTAACCAAATACAACATATAAATTACACTCATAACATATATGCCAGACAACCTTATCAGAATAGGACTATGGAACGCGAATAGTATAAAAAATAAGATCAATGAAGTAAGAATCTTAACAGAGGAGTATGACATCTTATGCATCACCGAAACCTGGTTATCGAACAAACACAATGGATTCAATATCAAAGGCTATAACTTGTACAGAAATGATAGACAGGAAAGCCTTCAAGGCGGAGGCGTTTGCATATTAATAAAAAATAACATCAAACACAGAGTAAATACTATAAGGGGACAGGAAATGAAGGAAACAAATACTATTTCCATCACAATATATAACTCTGAGAAAGAAATTGACATAGTTGCATCATACAAGAAACCTGGTCTAAATTGGAACAAATAAAACTGGATAAACCTCTTCAATAGTAAGAGGAAGAACGTTGACACCATATTCATGGGACTATAATGCGAAAAGTCCCTCATGGAACTGTGCTAACACAAACAGGGATGGTCGCATTCTGGAGGATGTCCTAATGGAATCTGACCTGTTTATAGGAAACTTTGACACAATCTCACGGATAGGAGATGAAAGTACAAATCCATCGAACATAGATCTATAATATAATAGGTAAAAGCCAATATAGGAATACTGGCGAACAATGGGGATCTGATCACTTTATTCTCGAGATGAAACTCTTTGACAATATTATGTATTGCAATAAGAGGAAAGGAAATAAGAACTGATCTAAATTCAGAGAAATAATTAAGTCGAAACTAAGTTATGTAATAGATGAAACAGGGAACAGAGAAGAAAAGTACGTGCAAACAATCCAGGACAGATACAATACACTCGAAACGATAATAAAAGAAACTATTATCGGAACCCAAGAGAAAGATTACAACAAATTAAATCCCAACGCAGAATCCTCCAACAGTCGAACCATTAGAAACAACGATCATAGTCAGCGTCAACGGAGTACAAGAAGAGAAAACCCCAGGAAGCTAGTTATCAACAAGAGAAGCCCTCCATGGTGGGATAAAGAATGCTGGGAAAAGAGGAAGAACCTGAAAAAAGCCGCATCCAAGTTTCATAAAAACCCAACCTTAAATAGCTGGGAGGAATTAAAAGAAGAAGAAAGGGAAATAAAAGAACTTATCAAACAAAAAAAAAACAAAACTTGGTTAAATTTCGCAGAATCTATAAATAACAATACTCCAACGGGAGAAATTTGGAACAAAGTCAAAAGACTACAATATGGATTCGAAAAACAGAGAGGGAACAAACAGACTCCAGAAATTAGGAACAAACTAGAAGAAAAGGTAATAAATGATCTTACTAAAATTCCAGGAAACGAGAAAACTCAGTCCTTTTCTAGAGTTGATCACACAATAGATGAAGAAATAACAGAACTGTCACAGAAAATATACGAAGACAATACCCTCCAGGAAAATGAAATATGGAACAAAGATATCACACAAGATGAACTACAACACAGCATCCTAAAAGCCAATTTAAAATCAGCAGCAGGTCTAGACAATCTAGACAATATGATAATTAAGAATCTACCCAACTCCGCCAAATATGAAATACTGGATATCTTCCATAACATATGGTCCGGTGAGGAAGATCTGACTCTCCAAACAATGGAGAGAAGCAAAAGTTGTATTCATAGACAAAATAGGAAAAAACGCAGTCAGACCAATATCTATGACCAGCTGTCTGGGTAAAATATGCGAGAGAGTGGTCGTAAACAGACTTACCAATTGGATTGTGTGTGTGAAAGAAAGACACTAATACACGAGTCACAAAATGGTTTTAGGAAAGGCAGAGGTACCATGGATAACCTAGCGTCGATGAACTCTATAATAAGGCGTAACAGTAGAGCAAATAAGAAAACTATGATGATGCTGGTAGACGTAAAAGCTGCATACGATAATGTAGACCACAATACCCTACTAAACATCTTAAAAAAGATAAAATGTCCAAAACGAATCTATAACTACATCAAGAGATGGCTAAAACAGAGAAAAAACACCTTCATTAGAGAGTTCGAACCAGACAGAGTAGAGGACAGTCTTATTGGGCTACCACAAGGGTCTATACTTAGCCCTATCTCTCTCTCTCTCTCTCTCTCTCTCTCTCTCTCTCTCTCTCTCTCTCTTATACAATATATACACTTTGGACTTGGGTCACAGAATGGAAGAAGAGAATTACGAAATCTTACAATACGCAGATGATATCGCGATAATAATCACATGCAATAACATGAAGGAAGCTGAATGCAATACAACAAAAGCTATGCAAACTCTTACTGAAAAGCTAAGGGAAATTCAACTGGAAATCTCTCAAAACAAAACTCAAATTCTATACTACAGAAAACATACCCACAGGAGAAAAAAATTGATAATAAAGAGGGGAGAATTTATAATAGAGGAATCAGAAAGAGTCAAATTTTTAGGCATAATATTTGACAACAAACAGAAGTTCAATCATCAGGTAGAAGAAACGGGAAAAAAGTAAAAAAGAGACTAAGTATGTTAAGATATATTGCACATATAAAAAATGGGGCATCCCCAAACATCATGATCCATCTTTATAAAAGCCTTGTAAGATCAGTTCTGGAATATGCCATACCAGTTTATTACAGCCCAGTAAACAAGTCCATGGAAAGATATCAGAAAATTCAGAATGAAGGAATTAGAATAGCCATGAGCTACAGGAATTCTACTCCGACCAATGTCATGGCAGTGGAAGCCGGTATAATGTCATTCGAGGAAAGGGTCAATCTACTAGCGGGAAAATACATCCTGAAACAGAGATCAAAAACTGTTAGCAAAGTCATGGAACATATAAACAGCCAAGTTATTATTAGCACAGATGGAACGAATACTCAGGAAGAAGAAAATATTATATTAAACAAAGCCTGGTTAGAAACAATGACGATGGAAGATATAATAAAGGGGGGAAAATCTGGGAAGAAGAAAAGGACCTACAGGATTTGAAGAAAATAAAATGGGAAGATCTAATAGACTTTGAATCAGGTGCTATAAGAAAATGCTACGTCTTTAACGATGCTACCCTAGTAGGCATGATTAAGGAAAAACTCAGGATCACTGACTCCAACCCAATACAAATATACATTTACGGATGGATCCAAAAAGAAAGACAGTATGTCAAACGGAGCTGGTATTGCATTCAAAAAAAGATAAAGACTGGGAAGAGGAGGGTTTCAGTATAAATAATAAAAAATACATAAAAAAACTTTTTAAAAACCACGCTTATATTAAAGTGCACTAAAAAGGAAAAATGATTTTTTTAGGCATTAGCGACAATAAATAAAAGCGTGGAGCGCTAAACTATATTGACGCAATCTTCGTGGGCGCTCCACGCTTTTATTTATTGTCGCTAATGCCTAAAAAAATTATTTTCTCCTTTTTAGTGCACTTTAATATAAGCGTGGTTTTTAAAAAGTTTTTTTATGTATTTTTTATTTTCTACTTTTTAGTCCGACGTCTCTTGATGAAGTCCGGAATGGGACTGAGCTCCTTCGGTGCGAAGTGGGTCAGTGGAGTGGGGATGACTCGGAGTGCGAACGCGTAGTGGAGTAAGGAGCTGACGCGCGGAGTGGGGATCGCTGAACACGATGACTCACTACCGTGCGTCGCGCCGCGAGGTGTGTGACGGTTAATATTTCAATATTTTTTTTCTCCTAAACGCACAATCTTTTTTTTAATTTTTTTTTTAAATATTGCATTGTCATCCAGTTCTGAGCTATGTTTAAAGTTTCAAGTCTCTAGCTCATCGGGAAGGTTTAAAATTCGATTTCAAGATTTGACGCATACAACAACAACAACATCGACAACGACAACAACTCGGCAAGCTAATATAAGCGTGGTAAAATAACAACCATTTACACAACTGAGTGCATTGCCATAAGCAAAGCAATAAGTATGGCAGAAGAAAGATATACAGATACAATGGATAAGATAATCATCCTAACCGACTCTAAGAGCGCCCTGAGAGGTCTGCAAGGTATTTCATCGGACAAGTCAATCAATCCGTGGATCATAAGGATCGCTAAGCAAGTCTTAAACATTAATGCAAAGGTAGATAAAAGAATCACTTTTGCATGGATTCCAGCACATGTTGGAATTGAGGGCACCGAAAGAGCTGATACTATAGTAAAAGAAAGAACGAGATATGATCCAGATGATAATATCAAAATTCCTACAGAAGATATAAATAACCATATTAAAGACAGCAGGTGGCAAAAGTCAGATTGGAGACATGTAAGAGAAGGTGCATATAAAAAATACTTTGAAACATCGGATAGCAACATAGGAAAAAGAAAGCCATGGTTCGATGCCATAAAGAATATAGGAAGACGATCCATAAACACGCTGAGCAGGATCAGAGCCAACCACTACAACTTAGCAAGTTCCCTAGTTAGGAAAAATTATATAAACTATACAATGTGTGAATGTGGACACGAAAGTGAAGATATAGATCATATCATATGGAGTTGTCCATAATTAATAAAAATTAATGAGAACCTTCGCTAAAAAGGATATAGAGCTAGAAGAAGAAGTACTCAGCATACTAAAAAAGAAAGATGATTCCATCCTAAGAGCAATAGCAGTATTTTTAATACAAATAGATAGATCAATTTACATAGCTCTACAGAAGAGGGAGGAAAAATGCAATACAAATAGTACAACTTAGTTCAGAACATTAGTCATATTATTATATAGTTTGTATGTGTTTCTGTAATTATAAAGTTTATTAGTGTTGATTATTGAATATAAAATGGGTAAAATATAAGGACCGGTTTGTATTGGGCAAATAGAGCTCAGGCTCTGCAACGCCATCTTTATGTAAAAATCATAAAGAAAAGAATAAACCATTAACCATTAACATTTAATATGATTTTCGGTGAGTTTCCATTACTCGTACGAATAACATAATTTTCGGAATATTTTGTTAACGGAGATAGGTCATAGTAAAGTAATGATATTTGATCCCCTCGGGGTTTCAAATTCATTTACCAATCTCCCCTCTCTTTCCACTCTCACTATCGTCTAATTTCAGTGGAACCTACAGTTTATTATTAAGGTGGGTTCCGAACCACCTTGGGGCACCACAGTTTAGATATCACATGAAAACCTTTTTCTAATGAAAAGCATTTTCAGAGGTGCCGGCGGGATTCGAACCCGGGACCACGGTGTTCGTAGTCGTGAACCTTACCACTTGAGCCACTGCGCGCCCTAGAAAGACAAGTAATTGTTATCTATTTTTTGAGCAGGACACATCCATAGTTAATGATGTCTCTTTTTGTATAATTCAAGAACCTGTTTTAAAAGTTTTCCAATATAATTTCACGAGTATTACGGATCCTAAGAACGATATTATTCTACCTATTGACTATTTAAATGAAACTTTGAGAATATAGTTATGTACTCCGTTGAAACAAAAATGCAACGGAACAGACGGATATGGAATTTGTTTGATAAAAGACAAACAAGAAATAGGAATAGGTTTACATTCTCATATTTCTTACAATATCGGACAATATCAATGTCTGTTTGTTAATGCGATCGTATATTACTGTTTTAGGAAAACCACCTCCGGCAATAGAAGTAGGCAATGAAAGGATATTATTTATGTTTATAGGCACTAATTGTACACAAACAGATAAATATAGAATAAATATAAATAAATTTCAACTATAGACTATATGATTATCGCACAAGTTCATAAATAGTTTGTATAAATATTGAGGAAATAAATCCAACTATAGATTATGTGATTATCATACAAGTACAAAAATCATTTGTATAAATATTGAGGAAATAAATTTCAACTACAGTAGGACCTCGATCAACCGGCTTGATCGGGAGACAGCCCGGATAAATTAAGGCCTGATGGATAATCGAGACCTGAGGGAAATAATTAAAATGTACATTATATGCCAAAATAAATTTTTTATTTTTATATATTCCCTTCACATAATATAATCATTAAACTGCGGATGTTCATGCAATTTTCAATTTTTGTTGGCAAATTTTAAGAAAGTGGAATTAGTAAAAATCGTACCAAATTCTATTAAATTGTACGTTCTCCCTCTCAGATAGCACACTACGACTTTAAGCCGTCGTTCTCTCGTCTTCTTTACGTCTTACGTCTCAAAAGACGCCTTTTACACGTCCAAAAAGATGTCTTTTTCGAGACGTCGTTTTTACGGCTGAAGAAGGGCGCCTTTTATGCGTCTCATTTCTGCCGTAAAAACGATGTCTCCGAAGAGGCGCCTTTTACCCGTCTACAAATACAAAGGCATCTTTTCAGCGATGTTGTTTTTACGGCTGAAATGAGATGTATAAAAGAGGATTTTTCCGGGACTGAGGAACTTCAATTTCTTTAGAGATGTTATGACGGCGACAAGATTGCTGTGCAATGATTAAGATACTGGTTCTTAAGTTTCCTATTTCTTGGAATGATACTGAAAATATTTTGTCAAGGTAACATAATTATTATAAACACATACACTCCTCGTCAAAAAGATAGCCCAGGCGTGCTATCTTTAATTTCTCAATGACGCATGTAAAGTTTTACGTTTGTGACGTATAATATCAAAACATTATGAGCTCAGAATATGCGGTTCGTTGAAAATAATTTAAAATATTATAAGATTTAGTGTGTAACAAAAAAAATTGTTTTATTTTAAGAAAGAAATGATAGCACATGTACAATAAGAAAATAATAATGAACATAAATTTTAACTAACAATAATTACTTATCAAACATATATACTTATTTAATAATGGGTACATGCCCTTTTATTTTCTATTACTTCTATTGTACGATTTGGTATCGATTTATATAGTTTTTGGATATAATTTTGACTTAACGTATCCCATTCGCGTACAATTGCATTTTTTAATTCTTGTACGTGTTGATACTGCTTTCCATTCGCGTATACGCCACGAACAAGTTCTGCCCAGCAATTTTCAATAATATTAAGGTCCGGGGAGCGTGCAGATCACGGCAAAATAGATATATTATTTTCATTAAAATATGATTGGACCAATCTTGATGTGTGTACAGATGCATTATCTTGTTGAAAGATGTAATCAGGTTCAGAAATGCGTTCTGCATGATTATTTATTTGTTGTTTGATTAAATTTATGTATTGGACACTATTCATTCTCCCATTGACGAACTTGATACTTGTCTTGCCGAAATAACGCTGCCTCCTCCCATTTGTTGTCGAATTGCTGACATTGTCTCTTTTCTTATGTCATGAATATAATATTGGAACCCATCAGGAGCATCCAGGTTAAATTTTTTTTCGTCCGAAAATAGTACCCTTCTCCATATCTATTTCCAATGCACTCTTTCTTTTGCAAAGCGTAAACGTTCTGCTTTGTGTTTCGTTGTTAACGGAGGATTCTTTTTCAATTTTAGCTTCTTAATATTTTTGCAGGATAGTAGAACTCGACGAACACTTGAAACACTGGCACTAACACTAGATTTTTCCATTATTTGCTTCGTTGTTAACTGCGAGTTAACGAAGCTACACGCAAAATTGCTCGCTTATCACGATCGGATAACGATGACGGCCGACCAGTACTTTTCTTGTTGCCATAATCTTCAACATTTTTTAAGAAATTGTGTATTATTTTACGACTTCTTTTTATTACTTTCGATATTTTCGCTACTGATAACTGTTGCTGTTTTAGTTCAAGAATTTGCTTTTTCTCAGACTCGTTTAATTTTTTTCCGCTTTCCATACTTACTTTATATAATATTGTACTGTAATTTTTACTCGTTGATAGATCATGAAATACTGAGCAATTTCTAAACATATTAACAGAGTGTGCTATCATTTCGACCTTAGTGGAACAGTGGAACAGTTTTTCTTTGTTGTATACAAACATCTACGACATTGTGACTTATTTCCAGTAAGCTGCATATTCTGAGCTCATAATTTTTTGATATTATACGTTACAGACGAAAAATTTTACATGCATCATTGAGAAATTAAAGATAGCACACCTGGGCTATCTTTTTGACGAGGAGTGTATATGATTATACGTAGATACATTATTAGATATAGTATAATCGTATACTGTATACAGATATTATCCCAGATAGCACACTATGACTTTAAGTCGTCGTTCTCTCGTCTTTTGGCGAAGTTTCCGTTTATGTCCCTTCTCAGAATTCGATGAAATTTTGAAAATAGGTTCTTTTTTGACTAAAATGACGATTACCAAAATTTTGTCACTCTCTACCTTACCACCAAAGTCGTAGACAGCCCACATATCTCTATTACTAATTCAATTAATTCGTTTCGCGCAGAAATTCCTCGCCAAATCTAACCCTAATCTTTTTTTTTTGTTTCGTGTGAAAATGCGTTACGCATACCCCGGCCTCCTGGAGAGAAGCCGGGGTTATGTGGGACTCCCTCAGGGAGGGGGTCGCTAGACGAAAGCGTAGCGATCCCCTCCCCCAGGTTTACCGCACTAAAACCACACGCCCTCCTAAGCTAAATAGGAGGTGCCTGGATCTCGCGAGAACTCAACAGGGAGGGACCCGCCCTGTGTCCCCATCCCTGGAGCCTTCGAATTAGGCTTCCCGAGCCCCAACTCGGTCTACCCACAGCTTCCGGTGCCCTCGTGCCCCGCTCGGAGCGGGTGATCCGAAGGTCCCCGCCCCGGCCAGGGCAAGAGGGCTCCGACCCTCCCCACCCCACCACCCACGCTCCCCCAGAGCAAACCTAACCCTAACATTTTCTATTTTTTTCGTGTGAAAATGCGTTACGCATACCCCGGCCCCCTGAGGAGAAGCCGGGGTTATCTGGGACTCCCTCAGCGAGGGGTCGTTAGGCGAAAGCGTAGCGATCCCCTCACCCAGGTTTACCGTACTAAAAACACACGCCCTCCTAAGCTAAATAGGAGATGCCTGAAACCTAACCCTAACCTAACCCTAACCTAGTTAGTTAGTTAGTTAGTTCACCCTTTTTTAGCCGAGAGTGAGTGAACGGCATTCCCCACTTCCTTAACGCACACCGGCAGATTACGCCAGTTTGTGATACTGGTGATGAAAGATCCGGTGTGCCCTAAGGAAGAGGCGGGTACACCGAGTCGCCCCTCCCAATGCTCCTGCCTATTAATCCTACTGATGAAAATACATCAGCAGAACCAAATGAAGAAGAATCATTATTTGAGGAAGAAATTTTTGGTATATTTTCGGATGAAAATTAATGGTAATAATTAAAAAATGTTCTTATAATATATATTTATTTAAGTATAAAAAGTTTCGTGATTCACATATTTTGCATAAAATAATAATTTACATCATTTCAATATAATTTATGTGCAAAAATAATTCTTTTCAGCTTTTCGGTGCAAATATTCCACTATCGCCACGGTTTTTCATGGTTTTTCCTCGATAATCTGAGGAAAAAATGTTTCAACTACAAATTTCAATATATAAAAGTTAAAAAAAAATTTTTTTTCAAAAGATTGAGGTAAATTTGATTTTTTAAATACTAAAATGTATTTGTTAAATACTAAATGTTGTAGCTGATCTTAAGACGAATCCAACGATATATAATATTATAACCTTGAGCCTATAAATAACGCTACAATAGTTTTTTCCACTTTTTCAGGTCAAATACCCCACTGTGCGCTGGAGCGTGTAGCGCGCGAGCGAGTTGGAAAAGGAAAGTAGGGGCAACAGTAGGTAATAGTGGGGATATGGTTTAGTACCACGGTACCACGATTTCGGCATCACTGGTACTAGCCGTGCTGAAGGTAAAAATGGCAACACCGCGAGAATCCGGTTGTCATATATATATACATATATGTATATCAATATACCTAACCACAGCCTACTCTACTACTAGCCGTGACAACGCCGCTGTGTTTACAGATCGGGAGTCCTATTTTCAATAATGGGAGTCTTATGTTTGGGATTATAATTTGTTTGATCGGAAACGCGCGGGTCACGAACCGCACGAGACTTGGACACGGGTCGCGAACCGCACGATACTTGGAAAGAGGAGCCGGAATCGCATAGCGATGTGCGAGAAGTTGGAAAAGAAAACTGAATCGAATGCAAGATCGTTGAAGTGTAAGAACAGTGGACTGTATTTTATAAGTGAATGATTGTACAAACTTGAAATACATTGACTAGGTATGACGCAATGATTTATAATGACTAATTTGTAGCGAGTACGGATAAAGCGACCGACGTTTACAATAGCTGAGAGAATTTGGCCGAGAAATCGCAGGAACGGCGCTGGTCCGACTTTTCAGTAGACGCGGATTGGTTTTCCAGGATCACCCGATGATATCGCCTTACGACTTACGGATTGGTTCTCCAGGATCAGCCGATGATAGAGACTCGCGGATTGGGGGCTGACGTCACGAAGCGCGACGGGGCGAGAGAAAATTATGTTAAAATACACAATTCGTTGTTAATTATGTTTAAACAATATGTACATATTATAACTATGGTAAGTAGAAGTGATATTAAAGCATACTAATATTAGTATAATATAGTTTGGTGTTGTGATACATAATATTTGAAATATTTAAAGTGGTTTTAAGAAAATATAAGCATGAAGCAATGGGAAATCATCTTTGAATTAAAATGCAACATTTGAAAATGAATGAAGGGATATATAAGTCAATAGAAGCCTGAAATAGACGAAATTATTGTGACGAAGTCAAAAAGGCTAAGTGAATACGTGTATACGTCAAAGACGTTGGGTAATTACGAAGTAAAGGTAATTACCCAGCGTGCTCGATTTCTGACAGACCGCTGCGCGCGCCCAGGCATTATGCTGGCAGAATGACGAGCAGAATTCCGGCCGGTCAGACCTGGATTCTGCCCGTTTCTAGGATTGCAAGGGTACGGGATTCGCGTTCTCATCTCTATCTCTATCTCTTCTCTATCTCTATACATATATAATAAATTAGACGCGGCGTTTCTTCGGGAAGGTTTTAGAGTAAACCGCATTCGAAAAAGTCCATTCGTTAAAAAGTTGTGACGTCATTAGTGAGCACAGACGACTTTTTCGCCCTCTTTTGGGCACGTTTCTGCATATAGCTTTTGACTGGTAGCACCTATATTCAATTTAAGTGAGGGAGGATGAAAGAGAGGGAGAGAGAGAGGGAGAGAGAGAGAGGGAGAGAGACAGAGACAGAGAGAGAGACAGAGAGAGAGAGACAGAGAGAGAGACAGAGAGAGAGACAGAGAGACAAAGAGAGAGAGAGAGAGAGAGAGAGAGAGAAAGAGAGAGAAAGAGAGGCAAAGAGAGAGAAAGAGAGGCAGAGAGAGA
>CM052253.1:969963-981454 GCA_028455795.1 Lasioglossum marginatum
AGAGTCTTAAATTCGTCGACTAATAAGTACTTCCTTATCTGGCGTCAGATATATATGTGTTAGTATGTTCTCCAATAGCTGCATATTAATAAAACCAAACAAAACTAAAATAGAATTTTATTTCGGTTTAAAGGAAATTAATAACATATATATTTATTAGATTCTGTTCAGAATCTTCATTACGAGTCGATGGCATCGAGTCTGACAACATATTACTAACCTGTGTGTTTAACCCAGTTTTGTAAACGAGAAGTAAAGTGATTTAAAACAAATATATGTTATCAGAATTATATTAAAAGAAAAACGGAAAACATGAACCTGTTACCAAAAACCCATGAAGAATTCAGTCAAGTCGAATATTGGAACACATTTTTCAAGAAACGTGGTAAAAAGAATTTTGAATGGTACTTATTATTTATATTTATAAGTAACTTATAAATAGATGTAATTTATTAAATTTATGGTATTTGTGTTTGTATATTCAGGTATGGAGAATATCCAGAATTATGCAGTATACTCTTAAAGTTCATCAAAACAAAAGACAATGTTTTAATTGTTGGTTGCGGTAATTCAACGCTTAGTATGTGCTTGTACGATGCTGGTTACAGGTAAAATTTATATTTAACGGAAGTATATTATAATATTAAGGGCAATATTAATCAATTATTACATTTTATATATGTTTTTCAAATGTCTAAAACATAATTTTTTTATAATACTTTCACATGAGGATTAATTATTTTTATTTTGTCTTGTTACATGTTTGTTTATAAAGATTGATATTGAAATACATTTGTTTTTTAATCATAGGAACATTACCAACATTGATATATCGCATATTGTTATTAAACAAATGCATGACATTAATGCTTCGGTGAGGCCAAATTTAATTTATGAGCAAATGGATGCTACGCAAATGACTTATCCAAATGATACGTTTAGTGTTATTTTAGATAAAGGTACTTTAGATGCTCTTATGCCAGATACCAAGGAAGGTACAATATCCACAATCACCAAATACTTTAAAGTAAGTTCAAGTTAAATAATGTTCAAAATGATATGAAAAAAATGTTTCTTTATACATAAATCGATTTATTTTAGGAAATCACAAGAATTCTGCGTAATGGTGGCAGATATATTTGTATTTCTCTATTACAAGAGCACATTTTAACAGAACTTTTGTCTTATTTCCCTGCTGCTGGATTTATGTTTCGTATAATACGCTGTTACGAAGCAGAAGCAAAAGCTCGAATAGAAGAGGGCAGTTCGATTCCAGTTTTTGTAGTAGTTGCTACAAAATTTACAAATTTACCACATACCGTAAGCTTTCCGTTTCTATATTTCAATACAATTACAATAATAAATTTCTATTTTACAAGTTATAAAACCTTGAACTATTGTTAGTATATTGAATGTATACATAATTATGTCTTATGTATATATAATTATCTATGTATACACATATTATTTAATAATTGTTACAGAATCAGAATCGTTTTATTGTTATTTTTATTAAATAATTTGTAACTAGTTAATAGATTTTTTGAAAGAACTTCACTCAGAATTTATAATTGTAACAGGTCTTAGAGATAGCATTGGTTGATGGTCCTCCGAAGCGGTTGTCAATGTCAAACGATATGATATCTGCTGTACTTTCAACACAAAAATCAGCTTTAATTTGTAATAATCTACAGAAACGAAGTGTAGCTGATATTGGAGAGATATCATTGGATTTACATCGTCCTGATGATGAGCATCCACGCTATACAATCTATGTATTGGACAAGCCTAAAATGCATGGTATAAATACATACGCAGCATTTATAGTGCCACAAGGAAAGTAAGTTTGCTTTCACCTTTAGAGGGCCGACATCTTTCCATTGAAAACTTGAATTTTCTTTACGATAAATTGATATATTGTATACGTATACATATATACGGGGGTACTACTATATATATAAACTCGATTTTCTCGAGAATGAGGCGGCTATATTATATATATAGGGTGTGCCCCCTAACGCAACGCACAATTTTTCGCCCACTTGCCATCATCTGACAAAAAAGATTTAGAACAAGAATTGCAGGTATGAAGTGCACAATAGATATCAGTAAAAACAATTTCGAAAAAAGTTTGTTTTGATGGCGACATCTAGGTCACCTTGGCTTTTACGCATAGGAACACATATTTTTTTTTATCATATTTAGAGAACATCAAAACGAATTCAAAACACATATTACATGGTATTTTTACTAACATATTACTCGATCTACAGTAGTGGAAATGTGAAATATTTAGCTTTTCGATGTATTCGACTTTAAGACAATGTTAACATTGTTTGATAGCGAAGAGGTTATGAAAAGCTAAATATGTCACATTTTCACTACTATAAATCGAGTAATATGTTGGTAAAAATATCATGTAATATGTTTTTTGAATTCGTCTCAGTGTCCTCTAAATATGGTAAAAACAAATATGTGGTCCTATTCGTAAAACCCAAGGTGACCTAGATGTCGTCATCAAAACAAACTGTTTTCGAAATTTTTTTTATTGATATCTATTGTGCACTTCATACCTGCAATTCTTGTAAATTTTTTTGTTAGATGGCTGCAAGTGGGTGCAAAATCCTGCGTCGCGTTAGAGGGAACACTCTGAATATAAATTCGTATATTTACACACATATTGTATAAACAACCAACATATTATGCTAAATTTCTAAGTTTGTCCCTTGCCACTATAGTTGCCATCCAGGCCCTCTAAAGGTTAATTTCTGTTAGTATTATAAGAGAATACAATTTTACTAATAACTTATATTTCATTAGAGAAACAGATTGGTTATTTAGCACAAAAGAAGGAAGGCAACAAGTTCTTAAAAGTGCGCAACGAGATAGGCTTGCAATTGTCACTCTACGCAGGGAACATAAATTTGAGAGTTGGGATGCTGTAAAAACTGAATTGGAGGATTGCATTTTGAATTTAGCACCAGAAGGTTTATCTAAAAAAAATGATATTCCTTTCTTATCATTAGGGTCCGATGTAGGACAAAGAGTTATATGTTATGAAGGGAAAAGTGAGCTAAGTGGTTCTTTCGTTGTTGAAGAAATTGAAAGGGATGGTTATGAGTTTAGAAGACTCGTGTTTCTAAGTAATCCGTATGTTATCCAAAGCGAGGCTCGGCTCAAGCAGGGTATTGAAATTTGTTCCTATATTCTACTATCATGTTAATGATTTTTTTAGTTTTTAATTAACCTTTTTTTAGTGAAATCTAGGCGTGGTAAAATGAAAAAAGTTATCGATCCTGGTTTCCTAGCTTGTGATCATCATTTATACATGAGTATTGGTGTTACTGCTGTAATAAATCCTAAAGAATATGATGAAATTATGATCGTAGGATTAGGGGGAGGAAGTTTATGTACATTTTTGTACAATTGCTTTCTTAAGGTATGAACACGGATATTATAAAATTCATTTGTTGCATAATGACAATATATAGTTTGTTCACGCTATTACTAGCCAGTGTTTAACTAGAAAACGCTGGTTTGTAGTAGCGTGAACACTTTGTATAAGATATAATTATATAGTAAAACATATCTTTAATTTTTGCAGTTGAAAATTATTGCTGTTGAAATCGATGAAGCAATGCTGAAAGTTGCAACCGACTATTTTGGACTTACCCTTGATGCCAGAATGAAGGCTGAAATTGCTGATGGAATTCAGTTTATTAAAGAAACCTCGATAGCTGGAAAGAAATTTAAAGCTGTACTGTTTGATGTGGATAGCAAAGATACTACAGTTGGGATGAGTTGTCCACCTAAACAATTTTTAGAAATGCCAATTATAAAATCAGTGTCAGAATGTTTAACGAGCGATGGTATTTTTATATTGAATCTAGTCAGTCGAGACCAAAACATGAAGAAAAAAGTGAAGAATGATTTGATGTCCGTATTTAAATGTGTAGCATGTTATTCCATTCAAGATGAAGTAAATGAAATAATTCTATGTTCCATAAATGAAAATGATAGTTCTGAATGGAAAAATAAATTGATAGCAGCAGCTACAACTTTAAATGGACAAGTGTGTGCGAGAAAATTATTAAGTAATGCAGATATATTTGACTTGTCGTCTTTTATGGAAAATCTATCTGTAAATTCTTAATTAAAAGATTTATTGTTATTTAAAGGATATTTGTAGTAAAATTCATTAGCTATTCAAGTCTACCTTACTCGGTAGTCATGTAAATACATATGTGGTTTACTGCTGAATGATTTTTAAAGGAATATTATAGAGATGTGCGAGAACCCGAAAATGTAAGGATATCAATGGTCGAGACGGGTCGGGAAAACATCGAGACGAGTCGGGTCGGGTTCTGGAAAATTTCGGGATTCTCGATTATGTCGAAAATTATCGAGATTCTCGAAAGTACCTGGATTACAAAAGAAGATTCAATGAATAAATTTTATAATGTGGTATTCGGAAAGGTCTCAAATATCGGAAATCTCATACCACGATTGGTTTTAAAGCGAGTCTTATAACGGTAATCGAGTACTGAAAACCCTGAAATTTTCGAGAATCCCGATACTATCGAGAATCTTGGATAGTTTCGGAAATCTTAACATAATCGAGAATTTCAAAATTTTCGAGAACTCGTCCAGATCTCGAAAAAATTCTCGTCTCAACCCGACTCGACATTTTCGGTTTCTTGCAGTCTCTAACGAATTACGAAAATGTTAAAGACTGATTTTAAGACCGTTTAAAACAATTAATTCTATATGCTAGTGCCACTAGTACGGCTACCATGTAACAAGTTGTGAAACTTGGACGTGTTTGTTTCTACTTACAATTTACGATTTTCGAACGATCCGGCCGCGCGTCTCACTCCCCGTGGCGACCCTAGTACTCGGAACTCCTCAGATGCGGACCGTAGTCGCTATTCGTGGCCTTAATTACTCGTTTCCAGGATTGCAAGGGTGCAGGATGCGCCTTCTCATGCAAAGATGGGGTTTGCCAGTAGTCCAAAGCGCTAGATCAATCTAGGCCGCAGTCGTCCTCAAAAGTCCTATTTTTACGTTAACGAGGACGACTAACTAAGTAACTTGCATTATTCGGCAGCATGTACTTAGCTGTCGCTGAGATTTATGCTTCCGAATAATAGAAATTACGCCTCGTAAACGTAAAAATAGATATTTTGAGGGCGATTGGGGCCTAGATTGATCTTTTATCTAGCGCTTTTGACTACTGAAAAACCCCATCTTCGCATTATCGAGAAATGAAAAGACGCATCCCGCACCCTTGCAATGAGAGTCTACCCCCTTAAAGACCGATTTATACAGGCCCCTTAAATCATGACATTTTCCGCATTTATATATATTCTTGGGTACCTGAAGGCCACTTGAGAGGGTAGGAGATTCTCGGAACAAAAGCACAGCCTGCTACCAGAACCCCGGGGGTTCCCAGAACCATTTACTCCCCCTCATCCTCAGGAGATGCCTATGCTAGAGCCTGCCGGAAAACTCGCAAATATTGAAGACGGCCAAATTCTGTCCAGAATACGGTGGGCTGGATCGAGAAATTCAGTGACATTTAATTAAAAAGTCAACTTATCGAGTTCTAATAAATTTGTATTGCTTCCTGAATGCCCATTAAGATCGAAAACGAAAAAATTAATGCAATTAATATTTCTAATTTTTTTTGCTTACAATAACGTGCACTCTTTTATGTTAAAAATTAACACCAAAAGTTATTGTTCACAATATGTCAAAAAATTAATATTTAATGGAGTAAAGAATTTGGCCAAATATCTTTTACATCCGAAGAGTCCAAGCTTTATAACATATTTCAGCATGTTTTCTCCTATGTAATTGTGGAAAAATCATTTCCTCCTCGGCAGAGATGGGCAAAATTTGTAATTAACTACAAATTTCGAATAACGAATATAAACTACAGTAATTTTAACCATTATTCGAAGGGTCGAATAGAAAAGTAACTTTTATTCGAGAAGCTATTTAACTATTTTTGTATTCGCCGAGATTGTAGTCGATGAATAATAACTACAAATTGTAACCGAAGCGGATGTAGTTGAAGCTACAACTATATACAATTTGTAATTAATATTTGTAGCTATTATTCGAAGTACGACGAATACATCCAGGGTTACTTTCGGCCAGCTTGAGCCCCCAAAGAACACGTACCGAGGCCTGAGGGTCGAGCCCCGAGGCCTGAGTCCAGAACATAATATCAGTGCAATAAACACGGCCGGGCAATCCGCCGGTCAGAAAGGTATATCGGTATATCTGATATTTTTTCATGGGAGTGACTTGATTCAGTTCCGTGGCGTTCGTCCGATTAGAACAAGACCAAATTCGGTGGAATTAGGGCTAATGTAGTTATTTAATAATTAAATTTAATTAAATTAAATTTAATTAAATTTAATTATTAAATTAAAGAACGGCGCATGTTGCACACTCCGGTGGGTTTTGTTTGGTTATCAGGAAGTCGTGGGTATATCTTGAGTGTGCTGTTCGGATGCGTGTAACTGCGACCTGATCTTTCCTAGAAAGTTAAGAATTTAGGGTTTCGTAAACATTGATTTTTATTTTATGGTTTGATTTGAGTGCCGTTGGTCCAATTTGGATTCCAAACATTTATGATGGCTTGTTTAACATAGGATTTTGCATCTCTGATTATTACAGTTATCGTCCCAGATTGGAAAATTGCACGCTTCTTTTGCAGCTTTGTCTATGTAGTTTACTACAGGATGTGAAAAAATGTTTTAAGAATTGCAATTGATCGGAATTGTACAAAAAATAGTAAAAGTTGCATTTTACAACTTTTTTATGTGTGTGTGTGGGCCTATATTGAAAATTTAAAAAATACGTTTTTTGGATCTGTGTCAATTATATACACTGTGAAAGTTTCATCGAAATCGGTGGATGTGGTGAAAAAACGACAGGCATTGAAAGATGTAAGAATCCTTAGATTTATTGCATTTAGAGGCCGAAAATCGTGAAAATTTATTCGTGAGAATATGTTTAATAGACCTGGAAGGTCTTTGGCTTAACACTAAACCTATCATCACCGGTCAAAATGACCGTTTCCAGACTTTCCATTTTACAATTATTGAAATAATACAAATTATTTCATAAGAAATGAATGTATAGATAGCTCTAGTAGATCACGCATTACATTAGGAGCCGTACAAAGTCTAAATAAAATCAAACTTCTCATTTATATAAGGGAACATCTGCCAGTTACTTTTAAGGCTCGCTAGGTTTAGTGTTAATGGTTTATGACGGCCACGGTAGATACGCTGTCGGTGGATAGTTTACCTGAATTTTATGGCGGAACGTATTTATATTGTGGATACTTAACTAATTTAGGTAACTATGCTTCGTGATGGTTCTGGACGGGCCTTGGAGTAAGTGACACGCAGTTCCTTTTTATTTGCATACCGAAATTTGAAAAACCGAAAAAATACCGGTATTTATTTCGGTTTCGGTAATATATCGCTATCGATAGAATATCGGTTATACCAAAACCGATATACCGAATCTAGATATACAGTGATCCACGAAAGTATTTGAACAATTTGAACGCACTTTAAAACAGCATAACTTTTTTATAATTGTACCAAAAGACCTGATGTTTTGTAAGCAATTAGTAGCATTGGTTTACTAAATGATCTGCAAAAAAGATTTTCCAAAAATTATAATTTACATGGTTGCATGCAAAAATAAAAAAAGCATTTTTTAAAACTTTTCTATTTGGACTCTTAATGGAAATTTAGAATATATGTTTTGTAGATCGATGTTAGTTATACACATGCTGAAAATTTCATCAAAATCGATTAACATACCCAATAGCTACATCTTTCGATGCGTGTCGTTTTTTCCTTCATCAACCGATTTCGATGAAATTTTCAGCATGTGTATAAGCAACATACATCTACAAAATTGATATTTTAAATTTTCATTATGGGCTCTAATAAAAAAAGTTATAAATGGTGTTATAAAAGTTATAAAAGGTATAAATGGCTTAGCAATTGCAATTTTTTCAAAATCTTTTGTGCATGACATTTGGTAAATCAATTCTTCTAATTGCTCAAAAAAAGTCAGGTCGTTTGGTCCGATCATAGAAAAGTTATACTGTTTTAGTTTTAAAGTGCGTTCAAATACTTTCGTGGTTCACTCTTAGACCATATATACCCATAGACGCGGCATAGGTATAGTATGTGCATACGATGCTATGTGACGAGATCCAAAATTATCTAGTGCCCACAAGCCTCGATTCGAGATAATTCAAAATGGTGGATAGTGAAATAAAAGCGAAATATACAAGCATATTTATGTATTATTTTGTAAACATTTGGAAAAACGGTGCAAACTAGTTGCATAAAGAATTGTAAAAAATGACAGAACCGTGATACAAATATATCTTTTCACAAGTAAGTAAATATTTTATACTTAACATCGCATAACCTATAATAAACAAATTTATTTATAGATTTCCGAAAGATCGACAATTAAGAAAAAAATGGATGAAAGCAATTCATTGTGAAAATTTTGAGCCCTCTGCTCATTCAAATGTTTGTTCTAAACATTTTGGAAATGATTGCTTTGTTAGAAATTCTTGGAGCTCCAAGCGTAACGATACCTTGTGTATCAGAAGTACATATCTGAAGTGTCACATATACAACCAATAGAAGTAATGAACGTCTCATGTATTAAAATAGAAAATGAAAGTGCAAGGTATAAATCTCTTTATAATCAATACTTGAACTTAGTCTGCAAGATTAAATTTGTATAATTTCCATATAATTTGTTTTCAGCTTAAATAATGAAATTGCCGATGAAGATGATAGTTTAGAATCTGCTGCTTGTACTGATGAAAACAATTCATCATTTCAAGAGATACCTTAAAAAGGAAGAGAACAGCTTACATTGGTGATTTTCTTAATTCTGATACGATGAGAAGCATGTACATATCATTGCAACAACTTTAGCAAAAAAGAACAAGCAAATTAAAACGAACAAACAGAAGACTGCTTAAAAAAGTTGAAGATTTAAATGAATTATTGAATGAATTACGCAAGAGAAGCATAGATGTATCACCGAAAGAACTTTAGCTGCAAAGAACAAGAAAATTAAAACATTACAACAGACAAACAGAAAATTTAAATCTTTAATTTGTTTAAGCAGTCTTTTGTTTGTTTGTGGTAATGTTTTAATTGCAGGTCATAATAGAATAACATTTAAACTAATAAGAACTATTTTATTTTGTAATCAATAATTAAGAATAAGTATTTATTGTATTATATGTATTATCCATAAATAAATATTATTAATATTATTATTATTGTTTTATATTATATGTACTACATTAAATATAATATATGTATCGTATTTTCGATATATGTATTGGTGGCTGGAGCAATGTTGGATGAGATTTCCTTAAGATCTATTAGCTTTTATAGTTCTACCATCAAATTTGCACATTGGATTGAAGTAAGTTGTGAGGAAATAAATACAGATTTCATATTATCAACTCTTACATTAAAATTTAACTTCTTCCAAATTATAATCGACGAAATGAGTTAACTATATTTAAAATAATAAGAGTAAAGTAAAAATGAACGAGTAATAAAATAAAATACATGTACGTATATTACACAGTTACAGTTTCCATAAATATTTATACAGAATGATATGAGATGACGATTCCCCTTTCCCCTCTGTCACTTTAGCTTCGTGGTACTGTGATTTCTCAATATACTATAGCACTGTGCCCACAAGAGTCGTCTGCTAGGCGATTTAATCTGGGAACGAGGCAGTTTTATCTTGCCGCGTCTATAAGTATATATGGTCTGACATACGGCGTTTTTCCTTGCATCCACAGATATATGGTCTAAGTCTAAGGCAGTGCCGAGATATCGTGCAAGATTTCTCACGCATGCGCGTCCAAAAGTGTTCCGCGCATGTCGTTGCGCGTCAGCCAATGGTCGCGTGGTCGGCAGAGTACGGAGTTGGGGATTAGCCAATGGTCGCTTGGTCGGCGGAGTACGGAGTTGGGGATTAGCGAATGAACGAGTTCCGTTAGAGCCATATGTGCAGTAAAGTCTTAAATTCGTCCTGTATGTATTATGATGAAGAGGTAAAGTACAGATATTTTACGGGGTGTTCAAGGTACCTCATTTTATCGAGAATTTTACTTTACTGTCTAAGTAATGTCTAAGGTCTAACAATAAATAAGCCCTACGCTTTGCCCGATCCGACGGAAATGCGCATGGAAGGGGAAGCACGCGTGAGAGACCTCTACTGTGGAAAGTACTGCACTAGCCTACTCGAATTCAACTGAATTCAACGGAACGCATCATTTCGTCTTTGGTAGTTTGCTTGTGCGGTCGCTTGTTAATTATTTGAGTAATTTTACGATACTTGTAAGTGCATATTAACATAAATACTTTGTCGAAATGAATATGTCAGTGGAGAAGAAAAAATACCCATCCGCACTGCCAACAAATTGGCCGACGAGAGATGAATCTACCAGAAAAAGTCAAAACGCCCAGAACCAGTTGTCAACTACGGGTTCAACGGGGAAGGTTGATGTTTATTATTACAGGTGAGTTTCACATACACACGAATATTTTTTTCAAGTTTCAATGACTCAAACGGACAGTATATTTTACAAAAGAATAGTTAAAAAGTAAGAAAAACTGGAGAATCTTTAATATTCGACGAGTTTTTGCTTGTATATGTGAATTCTAACCTCAACGATATATGTTTATGGATACTGGATTTTTTTTCAGCCGTGGAGTCAGAAACGATGCATCGTTGGTACCACCGATAAGGCAGACAGCGTCTATTTTTAAACAACCAGTAACAATTTATAAAACCCAGGAGGGAAAAGTGAAGGATATCAAGCATGGGAATCAAGAAAAACCAAAGCAGGTAATTAATATAATTAATACATGTATCTGCTATACATATCGAATTATTGAAGACTTTTAAGACAAGTTTTATTGGCGGTTCCTAATATTATTATTTCTTATCTGAAAATATTTCTAAACTATGTACAGTGGTCGAAATAATGATAGGTTCACTAGCCGCGTTGGCTGGTTTACTCCTTCTAATTTTATTTTCGTTTTCGGAAGTGTACTGTGGCATTTGTTTTTATTTCGCAAGAATGTATTCTACACATTGTGTAAGCAGTCAGTCGACTATCAACAGTATTAGTGTAAAAACGTACCTGATTCAAAAATACTTTAAAAATTATTGAGTACAAGATACGAAATAATCTTAGGTTCACGGAGAAATATTTAAAAATTACTATTGATAGTGCTATTTTTTGAACGTTTTTGTATGGTAAGTACACAGATTTATAAAGTTTAAAAATTATAAAAAATATTTTATGTTCGCTTAATATTATTAAAGCACAATAACACGGGGAAATCGTTAAATGATAACGAAAAGGGCCAAATTATTGCTTTCCACAATATGA
>CM052253.1:981554-1012426 GCA_028455795.1 Lasioglossum marginatum
ACAAAAATTAATTCAATCAATTCCACGCAGAATATTTGAAATTATAAGACAGAAAGGAGGTTCAACTAAGTACTGAATTATTTTTATTTTCTTTTTTTTTTTTAATTTTTTGTGTAAAAATACATAATGAACCTATGTTTATTTCGCAACTAAATTTCAAGTGTTGTAATAGAAAATTTGTAATTGATATTAATTAACATTGTGTTATTCAATTGAGCTGTGTATTTTGTTAAATATATTAGAATGAATAAATAATAATAAGTAAAATCAAAGATACTGCCTTAAACACAACATTATATCAACAAATTGAAGTGAACCTATCATTATTTCGACCACTGTATTATCAAATTCATCTTATTACACGATAAGTCACTTATAAACTTCATAACATCATTTAATAATCGTGATGTTTCCCTCCCATGCACACAAATAATACCCCAAAATTGAATCATTTGTCGTCAGTGTAGAACATTAGATTCTCAATAATTTATTTTATGACATTTAAGTGTATTCCTTGTAAATTCTCATGGTACAATCATCCAATCATTCATTTAGGAAGGAGCCGATAAAGCTGAAGGCAAATACGGCTCCCAAGATAAGCCTAAACAGGTAACATTGTTCGATGTGCTTATGGAATCATTATTAATTACGTGTTTGTCTCTTTCTGTCTACAAATCATCAATATCCTGTATGAAATATTATTCATATGTAATCGATTACCTTCAACCATCTTAGATGCAGTTGCGTAGTGCATGTATCATTAGGAAATTCCAAAGGATGCGAACGTTTTACAGAATTGAAGATTATAACAAACATAATTCTTGTGTGCAATGTGTAAAAATTATTATATATTAAGTTCTCTCTCATCGTCTATTTCCATTATCATAAGTATAACACTCGGTTATTATAAAATTCACAACACTTAACTATACATTCTAATTTTGCTTGTAACATGAAGCAAATACATTTTGCTTATGCGATTAGATCATCATTATGAGTGTTAAGCATCATTCTTTCCTTTGAAATAGTATTATTGTGCTGTAAACAAACACTGTTGTCGCCATTTCATGTTCAAAATCTTGCAGTTGTTTTGGGAGAAGCGTTTGGAGGGATTAAGAGCATGCGATCCAGACGGTTTTGAATTCGACGCAATGGACTTACCAAAAAGTTTGAAACCAGTTGGACCGTATATCACA
Organism: Lasioglossum marginatum; assembly: GCA_028455795.1. Taxonomy (NCBI): domain Eukaryota; kingdom Metazoa; phylum Arthropoda; class Insecta; order Hymenoptera; family Halictidae; genus Lasioglossum; species Lasioglossum marginatum. The sequence continues at coordinate 982,751 of CM052253.1, forward strand.
GAAGAAACTCTTCTTCAAAGTGTTGCAACTGCTCTACATGTTTCGTCGCAACCAGTCACAGGACAAACGGGTTCAAAAACAGCTTTAGAGAAGAATCCCGGGGTATTTCTTAATCCCGATCAACCCCTCGTACAGGTAGAATAGATATTTAGATATTTGATAGGGTGATACAGTAAACTCTATAAACAGATATCATGTTCAAAGTACACTTTAACATTACCTTCACACCCTATATAGTACAAATAATTATGTACCGGAGGTTCGAAAGGGTATACAGATAGCAACAGACCATCTATTTTATCGATCGAATACGAGTAACAAGCCAACCCTTACACGATAAAGAAAATTCCATTTGTTTCAGGCTGTTTCGATAGCAGACGACGACATCAAGAGGCAGGAGGACCGAGTAGCCCTGGCAAGAAAAAAATTGCAAGACGCGTTACGAGCGGTCCCTTCGTAAATTGTACAATTCTTTTTAGCTGTATTTCCATTCGTTCAACTTTAATCTTAAGTTAGTCATAAACTATGTCATACCGGATTTTATAATAAATGTTCTGTAAACAAACAAATGTGACCACTGTATGATGCTTTCAATGTAAGTTCGAAAAACGAAACATAAATTGCTTTTGGTTATTCCAATTCCGTTTTGACTACATTCACTCTGTTTCCTCGACCACGGTGCACACATACTTTAGTATAGAAATTTACAGACTGCCATTAACGCTCTTTGCGTCTTTCAAAAAAACGAAACTCGATCTGGTCAAATTGGCTGATTAGATCGAAGAAAGGAAGGCTTCGCGTTGGTCAGCTGTGGCCGCCGTAAAATTTAATTTCTCTTTTCGTTACGAGCTACTGATCATTCTGGTAGGTGTACACCGTGGTTAGCCGCCATCTGTTCGGATTTTCGGTGTACTCAGAGAATTGAGTCGGGTCCTAGCGGTTACGAGAATTTGGGAATTCCTCGGTTCAACGAGGTTCGGGACGGGAAAGGGGCCGCATCTGGCTTCGCACGGACCGGAAACGAGGCCACACGAAATGATCCCTGAAGCACACAGTTCCGCGCGAGAAAAAGTAATAACATGCATGCAACCGCACCATATGCGGCCGCATTATATTAATTGCGTCCGTCGCCGCCTGGACATTTTTCCATCGTTACAGAATCGTGCAAATTACGAGAATGTCGCTTCCATTACAATTGTCGTTTTTAATCTAAAATACATTTCCGATCGCAGAAAACATTGTCTTTTTAGAAGCAAACACGGTATTATGCCAAAGCCTTAAACCACCACGAAAAAGTTTTGTACCTGAATAGATTTTTGACAATGATGTACATATATTTACTTGTTACCATACTCTTACCATTCTGACGACTTCGTTGAGTCGTACCTGATCTAAGAAATGCACGTGTTATCCCGTAATGTAGGAATTATGAGGTGGCCACCTCACAGCTCTGATTTAAATATTATTGAACATGTTTGAGATTATTTGGACAAAGCACGAAGAAAATTTCAACCAAAAAGTACAGATAATCTGTTTGAAGTGTTACGAACAGAGCGGCAAAAAATTCCAATCGAGGTTATTAATAGACTGCGGATTTTATGCATTTATGATAAAAATGGCTGAGCACAATTTAAAGCAGTGGTCATATTAAAAAGATTTAAGGACGCCAGCGTGTATTAGTTTCAGCTTAATAAGATAATTATTTAAATGATGAAAGAAATTTTTATTTGACACCTGTGTCTTGCAAACGACACAAACATTTTTTATTTTGCATAAAGATCCGCCGTCTAATTATTAATCAATTATATGAATATAAAAGCTGTAAGAGATGAGTCGACGCTGTAATTAAGTACAAAGGTGGCCATACAAAATATTAAAGTTTTGTAGCAGCTGTATGTACATTCTTTAATTGGCAAAGATATAGATTTCTAGTGCAATATAAATGGCTTAAGACTTATTTTGCACAGTACTGCACATTTGTATTATATCCTATTATCTAGTCATCATAAGACAATAATATTTGTTAAATTACTAATATAACTCGGAAGGAAGAAAACATTTTGGATCGTTTAGATTACTTGAAATTTTCTTTACCAATGAAATCATGTATTATATAGACAGCGGATCTTCATGCAAAATAAAATTGTTTCATCAGAATTGCAACAAACGGGACTAAGAGGAAAATTTTCTTTTTTCTTGATATGTGTAATAGGTTGAAAATTCTACAAGCGTACTTTTAAATCCTTCTAATGTTTTTACTGTGTTAAATTACATCTATTCATTTTCGTCACACACGCATAAAATCCGCTGTCTAATTATATAAGTTCATAATGAAATTAGAAATGCCTGTCGGTTGTAGGACGACTAACGATCAGACGAAATAACGACCTTGAAAACAATTTTATTTACGTGTATAGAGTTAACAATCGGTATGACGTAAAATCTATAAACGGTCGTTCAAAAAGAAATCACCGATCGACGTGCGAATGAAAAAAATAACTCGAAACCGATGATTGTCCGGATAGTTTCTGAATGCCTCGTAGCACGTCAATCTCCTTGGAAGTCTCCTCCGATTGCGTTTCCACCTTAATTATCGAGGATCAAAATTCGTCTGGAGCGGAAACTATTTCTCAACTACCGAGGCATAATGTTCCCGAGAGAGAGAGAGAGAGAGAGGAAGCGACGGGTGTTCTAAATCATCGGTTCGGGTTAGCCGAAAGTGATCAGTCGAGTCGACGCGGGTCAACGAAACTGCAACCTTATGCGAGGATCCCACAGGACGCGAAAGTCAATGGCGTAACCAGTGCAACGAGAGGAACTCTGCGAGAGTGATAGAGTCTACCGACGAAACAGTTCGTGTTACGAAGTACATATGTACCTACATACATACAGCATACATACATTCCCGAAACATCTTTCTCAGCGGACGACAGTAGCTTTGTGCTGTGCAGTTTTGTACGACGATACGAGCGTCGTCGTCGTCTGGGAATGGGTGCGTGCCCCGGGCCCCGCATAAAAGAATGCTCGGGCAGGTATACGGACGTCGGTTTTCAGGTAAGCACAAGCCAGGTAAGCCAGGTAAGCCAGGTGGTAACCTCTTTTTTCACTCCGTCTGCCCTCTCCACTGCCATTCTCCGAATCCCGACCTCCGTCCTTTTCTCATCGTCGCTCAACAGCTGTTTCCCTGTTCGTAAAGGGTCGTTCTCCCTTATTGTCAACTGGCTCAAACGAGAGAGAGCGAGAGAGAGAGAAACAACAGAGAGAGAGCAGACCTCTTACGTCCTCCAGACGAAAGCACATGTCCCACTTTAAATCGTTATAATTCGTCGAACACGTTTGTAGATCCTGTCTAATCGGCCTTACGTGTTCACCACTTTGGTAGTGTATACCACGTGTGCGTGATATACCGGCAGAGGAAGTCTGATTGAGGATGTGACCCGAATATTCAGTACACATTGTGAAGGATACAATTAATTCGGCATTTTAACGTCGTTGTTCGATGCTTGGCATTGGCCATCGAATCGTGTTAGCAAAATTTGTTGATAGACCGATTCAGAACAGATTTGTGTTAGAGATGCATTTAAAGATATGATTGTCGATAAGATATTGATTAACTATATTCATCAATATATACAATTGTTATCGATATACAGTGGCCGGAATTAATATTCGGACGCTCTAAAAGAGACGATAACTTTTTTTGAGGCAGTTAGAGCAATTAGTTTACTACAGGATGTGAAAAGAAATTTTTTCAAAAATTGTAATAGATCGGAATTGTAGAAAAAATACTAAAAGTTGCATTTTACAATTTTTTTATGTGGGCCTATATTGAAAATTTAAAAAATACGTTTTGTAGATCTGTGTGAATTAAACATGTTCTAAAAATTTCGTCTAAATCGGTTGACGTTGCAATGAGCTACAAAGATGGTTTAAAGATGGTAAAAATTGCAGATTTTCACGATTTTCGGCCTCTAACTGCAATAAATCTAAGGATTCTTACATCTTTCAATGCCTATCGTTTTTTCCCGCACCAACCGATTTCGATGAAACTTTCACAGTGCATATAATTGACACAGATCTACAAAAGGTATTTTTTAAATTTTCAATATAGATCCACATAAAAAAATTGTAAAATGCAGTTATTTTTTTCTACAATTCCGATCTATTGCAATTTTTGAAAAAATTTCTTTTCACATCCTGTAGTAAACTAATTGCTCTAACTTCCAAAAAAGTGCAAATCGTATAGTACAACATTAAAAAAGTTATCGTCTTTTTTAGAGCGTCCGAATATTAATTTCGGCCAGTGTATCAATAATATATCGACAACTATTTTGTTTAGAATTCTGTCGGGCAAGCTTCGTTCTCGGTATAAATGTCAATATAGACTGTTCTTTCAGCTCTCATTTGTGTTTATGAACATGAATAGCGTCAATATTTCTATCTGTATCTATTCTTTCTAGTTTCCTTCGATCCATCATGACAGCACAACACTTGCTACGCGGGAATTAAATAAGATATATTTTCCGGAAATATATCCAATAGCCATAAAATATTTGTCAGCGCCTGGGACATTTGTTCCAAATGAACGAATATTTTCAAAAACAGGAGAGATACTGTCGCAGAACTAGATTGCACCCCAAGCATGTAAATGCATTAACTGTAATCTGTATGAATAATAACAAATAAAAATGTTTATAGCCGGAAATGTAATAAATCTTATTCTAAAATTTATTAATTGACAACATATCATTAATTAACAATTTTTGTTATCGATATTTTTATCGATATATCGATAAATGTTTTGTTGGTAAATAAAATTATCGCTAACATCGGTAATCGATTCGCTCATCACTAATTTGTATGACTCATTTTGAAACAAGCGGCGTTCTTTATCACTAGACTGCGAATCTTTATGCAAAATACAAATTGTCTGCCTCAATCGCAAAAGTTAGAAGTCGCACAAGTAGAGTGCGAATCTTTATGTAAAATAAAAATTGTCTGTAAATTGTACAAAACAAGAGTCAAATAGAAATTTAATTCTCTCTTTAATGATTAATAATCTTCAAATCTGATAACTGTTATTTCAACGTACCCAGTGTTTTTGCTTCGATAGCAAAGAGCATACTGAAACTTTGCTCATACATACAGGGTGAGGTACCTAAGACTTACACCGAAAATATCTCCGTTGTTTTTAGTAATACAAGAAAATGTTTGGTTCAGTGTGGCAATTATTGTGACGGAGAAGTTTTTTTTTCTCTAGGTCATACTTTCCGATATTTCAAGGTCATCGTCGTTTTTTTAAATGGAGCGACGTATTTTAATTAGTAACATTATATGTAGCTAATGAAAAAACAATTTCAACCATGTATAATATATTGACCTACAAATGACCTTCGATGGAGTTATTCTTCAAAAAGTGAACGAAAACCATGTTCATGCTTACCGTGCTCTACCAGGATTCCGTTGATATAAATACTCTATTTCATTACTTACATTTGTTTTTGGTTTATTTCGTACACGTTTTTTCTTCTCTACACTTTCAGTTTCTCGAAAGAGCTTGAAGACGCTCCTGATAGTTTGAACACTAGAATGTCTCCGATCAGAATATGTCCTTGCATATGGTAATTGAGTTTGCACTGCGTTCCGTTGATGTAAATACTGAAACATTGTTGAAAGACATCTCTTGTTTACAAACTGCTGTACCGTGCGGCACTTTGTATTATTAAATGTATTATTAAATGTGCAATCTTCTTTACGAAGCAGGTTACAAGCATATTCAAATGCTGACGGCCACCATTTTGAACACATTCTTGAAAATGCTGAATATTAGGGGAGATCGGGGCTAGTTGACTAATGGGGTTAGTCGACTAATCCATTCTAATTGTAATACTATAAAGTAGATGATGCTGCTTTCCGCGATATTGAAACAGAAGAATGACTAGCTCACCATGTAATGTGTTATCGTGACCGAAACTTGCGTGTTATACCAATAAGAATAAAAAATCTAAAAACATCGGCGTTAAGTAAATATTTAAGTTTCGACTATTTATCAATTTTTGTCCATTAAGTCTTGCTTGATATTTTTTCATAATTAGCTTATGGAAATATGATACATTGACTATAATTTGAGGTATTTTATTTTATCCGGTGCATCGAGGTTATGCATGTGTGGCCCTTACAATGATAAAAATGTCGGGGCTACTTGATTAAGCATAGAATTTACGTCATTCAAGAAAGATTCCTTATCCTCAGAATCAGAAGATGATTCAGAATGCTTGACCTGCAATGAATATTACACTGATAGTGTGTATGGTGAAAACTGAGTGCAGTGCACACGTTGCAGCAAATGGCTCACGAAAAATGCATCAGATGTGTGTATTAACTGTGACTCGGATGATGATTTGTAAGCCTAATTTGGGGCTTAATTTTGTCTACGGATCATCACCTGATTCTCTACAGTAGATATGTATGAACAAATAAAAATTTAAGTATTGTTAATACTATTATTTTTTCTTAAGCATTTAAAAGTAACTAACCTCGACAGATATGTCAATTAATCCCAAAACCGGGGTTTATTGACTTATTGCTCTCACTAATCCAAAGATTAAAACTACAACTAGGTTCAATCAAAGCGATTTTCAAAATTAAATCTGTATACCCAAGTCAATGTGCAAACTTTTGGTGCATAACAAGTCAGCAAAATACTAATGGTTCATTGGTAAAAATTAAATATGTTAAAAGTTAATCAACTAGCCCCGGTCTCCCCTACGGAAGTTGGTAAACAAGAGATGTCTTTCGACAATGTTTCAGTGTTTACATCAACGGAACCCTGGTAGAGTACGGTAAGCATGAATGGTCTTCGTACGTTAAGTTATGCTTTTCGAAGCTTTCGAATTACCTTAAAAATAAGGTAATTTGAAGGTTATCATATTATATGTCTTTTCATTAGTTATAATGTTACACTAATTAAAATATGCCCTCCCATTTGAAAAAACGACGATGAGCTTGAAATATCGGAAAAAAATTTTCCTTCACAATAATTGCCTCACTGAACCAAAGATTTTCGGCTTGGAACATTTTCTTGTATTACTAAAGACAACGAAGATATTTTCGGCGTAAGTCTTAGGTGCCTCACTCATATGATATGTATACAGTAACTCGCTCTCAAAAAACCGATAACTTTTTTAATATTCGACCATACGATTTGAACTTTCTTGAGAAGTTAGAGCAATTAGTTTACTACATGCTGTGAAAAGAAATTTTTAAAAAAATTTTTATTGATCGGAATTGTATAGAAAATGCTAAAAGTTGCATTTTACAACTTTTTTATGTGGGCCTAAAAAATTGTGGGGTTAAAAAATTTTAAAATACGTTTTGTAGATCTATGTCAATTATATGCATTGTGAAAGTTTCATCGAAATCGGTTGATGCGGCAAAAAACGACAGAAATTGAAAGATGTAAGAATTTTTAGATTTATTGCAGAGGCCGAAAATCGTGAAAAACTGCAATTTCTACCATCTTTAAACATTTATAGCTCATTGCAATGTCGACCGATTTTGATGAGATTTTCAGAATAGGTTTCATTGATACAAGTCTACGAAACTGTTTTCTAAATTTTTCATATGCACTACTGAACCACGAAAGTACAATATTTGAACGTACTTTAAAACAGTATAATTTTTTTATAATTGTACTGAACGACTTGATGTTTTGTAAGCAATTAGAAGCGTTGGTTTACTAAATGATCTGTAAAAAAGATTTTCCAAAAATTACAATTTACAAGGTTGCATGCAAAAATAAAAAAAGTATTTTTTAAGACGTTTTTATTTGAGCCCTTAATGAAAGTTTAAAAATATGTTTTGTAATTTTTGAAAATTTCATCAAAATCGATTAACATACTCAAGAGCTACAAGTGGTTAAATGTATTGAAAATCAGTTTCTCGCGACTTTTGGTCAGCTTCTGCTTAAAATCCACAGGTTCTTATATCTTTCGATGGGTGTTGTTTTTTTCTGCATCAACCGACTTCGATGAAATTTTCAGCATGTGTATAACTAACATACATCTACAAAACGCACATTTTAAATTTTCATTACAAGCTCTAATAAAAAAGTTATAAATAGTGCCTCTTTTACTTTCTCATGTAATTTTTAGCAATCGCAATTTTTTCAAAATCTTTTTTGCATGTCATTTGGTAAATCAATTCTTCTAATTGTTCAAAAAAGTCAAGTCGTTTAGTCCGATCATAAAAAAGTTATACTGTTTTAAAGTGCGTTCAAATACTCTCGTGGTTCACTGTATTAGCACATATAAAAAAGTTAGAAAAAACAACTTTTAGTATTTTCTCAGCAATTCCGACAACTTGCAATTTTTTTCAAAAATGTTTTTCACGTTGTGTAGCGAACCAAATGTTTTAACTTTTCAAAAAAGTTCAAATCGTATGGTCCAATATTAAAAAAGTTATAATTTTTTTAAGAGCGTCCGAATATTAATGGGAATCACTCTAGGTAAACAATGTCAGAATACGCGGAAGTTATTACATTATTTAGAGTAGCTCGCGATGATACACGTAACAGGATATGCAACAGCCCAAGAGAGCTGCACTGGAATCTTATTTTGAAGGATTTATCCATTAGATATTTCAATTTTCGACTGCAATTGTGATTGCATTATGAATATTCTACATATATCATATAACTGCACCGTTTGCATGAGTATCCACTATTTCTTATCGGAGGATATTATCAGTTGGCCGCAGAAATTCTTGCGGACGTTTCGTTACACTGTCACGGTTACTCTCGAGCTTGTAAGTAAATATTTATATTGCTGTATACCTGTAGACTTTATTTCCTGCAGCAGACCTTACTGCAGAGTTTGTCGTGCGCTCCGCGGCGCGAGATTATTCTATACGGAGTAACAGCGTATAAAGTAATTCTGCTTCAGAAATTCCTAAGTACATATTTAGATTTGCGAATATTGGTATACTTATTTGATTGAAACCGAGATATCACGCCCCGGCAAAAATAGTGACATAACTAGACAACGGATTTTATGCATTTATGACAAAAATGAGGTGTAATTCGAAACAGTGAAAACATTAGAAGAATTTCAAAATACTTCAAAATTTCAGAATTTCAAATGATTGCAAATCAAGTAATCAAGTCTACACAACAACAAAATTCAGTATTCTCACAATAACGCGATTGTAAGAAAATTATAAAATTTCCATCAATATAGAACAGATATCCTTCATCTTTCAGAAGAATATGAAATGATATTTTATGGATACCCTTCATCAACTGACACTGTTCTTGCCACTATAAATATAAACTAGCTCAAAAAGAAAACTGACATAACTGCCCTCTAGTGGTTCAATTAGGCATCCATCACTGATTTCAGCTTCAAAATCGTTACTTTTTTAGTTGTGTCACTGATCTTTCCGGGGTGCAGTACATCTGTACAGGATGGTTCACTAGATATTACCACCTCGATTTTAGTAATTATTAGTATTTGCAGCGAAGAATGTTTATATAAGGTTGAATGGTTTCGACTCGAAACCATTCGAGAGATGCATACTTTGGTGTTGTCAGTTTTTTTGTAGGTGGACGCATAGAAGAGATATGAAGGTCATCAGTATTTTTTAAAATGGGATCGTATGTTTTTTTCTGCACCAATCTCGATAAAGAGCTTCATATTCTCTACAAAAAAGTATTCACCTATTAATATCAATAAACCATTAGTTAAGGAGATATTTTAATTTTAGTGTTGTTATGAAATCACACGACTCTCTTAATAATGTTGTAACGATTTTATTCACAGGAAAGGTACAATGTGGCGATCGTTTACATCGCGACATTTTCTTAATCGAGAAAGTAATGACTGTTTTACATTATGTAATAAAACTGGTGGTGTGTTATTGCATTCAGTGATGATACGATCTTTCATATTAGCAATTGTAGTCGAAACCTCAGCGTATACTTTATTTTTCAAGTAAACTCATAAGAAAAAGTCGAGGGGTGTCTTCAAAATCAGGTGATCTTGCCGGAAAATGAAAGGGACCACCTCGTCCTATCCAACGATTCGGAAATATTTGATTTAATGCATTTCTTGTTATACTTTCATAATGTGCAGGACAACCATCCTGTTGGAGCCACATTCTTTGTCGAATATGCAATGACAAATTATGTACAAATGACCATAAGGCATTTGTCAAGAAATCTGCATATTTTCGATAAAGTGCGATCCAGTAATACGATTCCCGAGTATATCAATCCATTTACACTTCACCGATATTGGTTATCGATTTGTCTAAACACATGGGGATTTTCCACGCACAATAGTGCGTATTCCTTAAATTAACCTCATTGCATTCCGTTCCCAATTGGGGACTTAAATTTCAAATGTTCTACATATAGTAAAATAAGTAGACAATACTGAAGACTCTGAGCATGTGGTTCCAAGTGGGAACATTGCGCTTATGAATAAAACCCGCATATGTATAAAGTTCCCATACAGGAACAGTCATAAAATGCAATAAATAACATTTTCTAATAAAATTTTATTATTTGTTTCATGACCACACTCACTTTTAGGTAGACTAACAGTCATATATATTTTTTTCAGCTCGTCATAATTCATGCAATAGCGGGTTAAATCAATTTCGTAAATGTTGCTTTATCCGTGAGCATAACTGTGTCGAAAAAAGTATTCCTTTGAGAGAGAGCCCAATTACAAAATTCCAAACGTTGATGGAAATCATTTTCAGTCAATTCTTGAAACCTTGATAAACGATACGGGTAATACAATATTTGCGCCTTTTGAAGACACAGTGAACTAAGAAAGTCTTATTAAAAGCACACAGCCTTGAAATTTATTCATTTTTCTAATTTTTCCATTTTCCAAAGGGAAGGCAAGAGGTAGTGCTCATATAGTATAAGAAAATCCTTTTGGATTTCTTCAGAATGGACCTTCGTTTTTTAGATATTTTGATTTTTTGTTGACGTATCTAGTAGCCCAGATCATAGCATTTATAGTGAACCACGAAAGTATTTGAACGCACTTTAAAACAGTATAACTTTTTTATGATCGGACCAAACGATCTGACTTTTTTTGAGCAATTAGAAAAAATGATTTACCAAATGACATGCAAGAAAGATTTTGAAAAAATTGCAATTGCTAAGAATTACATGAGAAAGTAAAAAGAGGCACCATTTATAATTTGTTTATTAGTGCCCATAATGAAAATTTAAAATATACGTTTTGTAGACATATGTTAGTTATACACATGCCGAAATTTTCATCGAAAGAAAAAAAATTCATTCATCAGAAAAAAACCACACGCATCGAAAAATGTAAGAATCTGTGGATTTTCACCACATTTAACCACTTGTAGCTCTTGGGTATGTTAATCGGTTTTGATGTAATTTTCAGCATGTGTATAACTAACATAGATCTACAAAACATATATTTCAAATTCTCATTAAGGGCCCAAATAAAACAGTTTTAAAAAATGCTTTTTTTATTTTTGCATTCAACCTTGTAAATTGTAATTTTTGGAAAATCATTTTTGTAGATCATTTAGTAAACCAATGCTTCTAATTGGTTACAAATCATTAGGTCGTTTGTTACAATTATAAAAAAGTTATACTGTTTTAAAGTGCGTTCAAATACTTTCGTGGTTCACTGTACGTAGGACGATTGTTTGACTAATTCTAGATTGTCTTTCGATTTCGCGAGAGCTTGAAGATGAATTTAATTCCACTGCATCTAAGACTACAATTTCATTTGCCTCATTCGTCACCGCGTTACTATGAATTGTCTTCTTGCGTCGTAAATTTTTTTTGGGAAATCTGTCGGCATACAATCGTTCTGCATGTGTGGCACATTTCCCAGTTTCAAAATAAACTGATGAGATGTCAATCTTCAATACTTAATTTATGAATAGCAAGAAATATGAATATGATTGTAAGAAATAGAAATTAAATCGAATGTTATTTCTTCCCTTAAAAAAAGAAAAAAAAAAAAATTTTTAATTTTGAAAGTTATTTCTTCCCTTAATGATTTCAATAAAGAAGAAACAATATATCGATATCTTGAGTTTTTTAAATTTTCCAACAATTTTGGATTTCATCTATTCAATTTTCGTATAAATGCATAAAGATCCGCAGTCTATTTACGAATGATAATTCACACTGTACAAGTATTTAACACAGTGCCTCCCAAACCGTGCGCTGCGAAATAATTAAAATTATATCAAAAATGAGTAAAATATGAAATAATATTCTCAATAAAATAATTAGCTACTAAAATATATGCATATATATAATAATAGTTGCGCCGCAATTTTTTCATTTGCTGTAAAGTGCGCCGCGAGTAAAAAAAGTTTGGGGAGCACTGATTTAACAGATGCTAAATTCTACACAAGTACAATAGTTATATCGTCCATCAATGCTTACATTTCACAACTCTGTTGACTACATACGTAAACAAAGCTAGCATTAAGTAAGAGAATAACATCGATACAGAAAGTATCGTAAAATGTAAATAGTTGCCTGATTGAATTCGTAACATTATCAAGAGAGTTGTGTGTGATTTCGTAACTAACACTTGTCGATATTAATAGGTTAATACTTTTTTGTAGAGAATTCAGTAAAGAAGCTTCATCGATTGGTGCAGGAATTGATACATTTACTGCCGCAGGAGATATATTTACACAGTATTTTTAAACAATTTTTTTCTTCTAATCTTTTTTCTTCTAATTCGATTTCTAAGCAATTTTAAGACGTCGTGTCGTTTTAACATCTGAAATAAGACGTCTTAAAGACGTTCTTAACCCCTTGCCGTATAATAACGAGTCAGACTCTCGTGACGAACACTTGAAATGTGATCTGCTAAATATGAATGTTATTCATTATTTCAATTATTTTGCAATCAATATTTCCGCGTTAAAGTAAATTTGGGTATACAATAGATACAAATTTTCTGTTCTCATTAGTGAAATTATTAAAGACAAAGAAGTTGTAATTATTATAACTAGACTGCGGATTTTTATGCATTTATGAAGAATTTGGTTGAGTGAAATATAAAACAGTAAAATATTTAAAAAATTCAAGAATGTTGTAACATTGCTTTTAATGTAACAAAGTCGTTAAGGGTTGAAATTAATTTTTATATTATTCCTGCTTCCCACAATCAATGCAAAACATTTTTATTTTGCATAAGGATCCGCAGTCTAATCATAATATTGCAAATATTATTTATATTACTTAATATATGTATTACTTATTGCATAAACGTACATATTTTAAAATAAATTAATCAAATATACGAATCCATTACATGTAGTGAGACTCGTTGTAAACTGAGATTCATACCTTTGAACAACAATAATTTACAAAGTGGGACGAAGCGGAAAATGATTCTTACATAATTACATAGGAAAAAATATGCTAAAAATGTTCCAATTTATTCAAATGTGGAACCACCCTGTATGTACGCAATTAAAATACGGCTCTGTCCTCCGTTATAGCTTTTGAAAGTTCAAAGTGTACCTCTAATTTTGTAATAGAGAATCTGACTTTAGCATGTAAACAAGCGAGTAGTATTACCTATTCACCTTTAACACGCCTGTATGATTTTCATAGACGTTATCAATTCGATGTGTCAAGAACGCACCATAAAATTAACCGGCTTGTTCATAAAAGTTTGTTATATAACTTGGTGACTTTCTTCGTTTATTCCTGTTTCATTTTCCACCGCAACGTTCCTCAATACGAGTTCTTCGTAGATTTGAAAAGGGTAAAGTCACAATCAGGAGAAAAAAAATTGAATGTCCAATTGAAACCGAGAAATTCTATGGATCGAGTTTGAAAAATAGCATTGTGCTTTGCAGTGTGACTGGCAAACAAGCATTTCGCATGTGCGAACCTATTAGTGATTAGAGCGAACAAAAGTGTAGCGACGTACAGTGGCCGGAATTAATATTCGGACGCTCTAAAACAGACGATAACTTTTTTAATATTGTACTATACGATTTGAACTTTTTTGGGGAGTTAGAGCAATTAATTCACTACAAGATGTGAAAAGAAATTTTTTCAAAAATTGCAATAGATCGGAATTGTAGAAAAAATAAACACTAAAAGTTATATTTTACAATTTTTTTATGTGGGCCTATATTGAAAATTTTAAAAATACCTTTTGTAGATCTGTGTCAATTATATGCACTGTGAAAGTTTCATCGAAATCTGGTGCGGGAAAAAACGACAGGCATTGAAAGACGTAAGAATCCTTAGATTTATTGCAGTTAGAGGCCGAAAATCGTGAAAATCTGCAATTTTTACCATCTTTAAACGTTTGTAACTCATTGCAACGTCAACCGATTTAGACGAAATTTTTAGAACATGTTTAATTCACATAGATGTACAAAACGTATTTTTTAAATTTTCAATATAGGCCCACACACATAAAAAGGTTATAAAATGCTACTTTTAGTATTTTTTCTACAATTCCGATCTATTGCAATTTTTGAAAAAATTTCTTTTCATATCCTGTAGTGAACTAATTGCTCTAACTTCCCAAAAAAGTTCAAATCGTATAGTACAATATTAAAAAAGTTATCGTCTTTTTTAGAGCGTCCAAATATTAATTTCGGCCCCTGTACACTCCCGCTCGTAAGTATTAGAACAGTGATCATATTTGTATTCAACTCTGTAAAAATGAAATAATCGTTGAAGGATGCGAACAAATTTTTCCTTATTTAAAGGTTTACATGTCAAGGAAAGGATGCTGCACTCATATATCAAAAATCTAACCAAGAAGTAAAAAAATATTTATATTTTTTTTCACCGAATAATCCGCCACGTTTTTTTATTACAGTTTCCACCATTATTGGCATCCGCGTGATCAATTTTTTCACACTTTCTGTTGTTATATTATTCCATTCTCGTTCCAAAAGACTGAATAGACATACTTGTCTATTCAGTTCACCCCATAATTGTTCTATCGGATTTAAATCTGATGAATGGGGTGGCATTTCATAATTTTTTCCCACGTTTTTATTAACTCGCTTTCTTGTCAGTCTGTTCGTCTAAAAAGCAGAAAATAATTATTTCAATAAAAAAGATTTTTAATATACCACGTTTTTAAGGCGGACTAAAACGTACAAAATAATTTTTCCTAGCTCCATACAGATTCCTAACCCTATACAGATAGTCCTGAAAATTTGTGATTGTGAATTTTTAATGAAAATACTCGTAAGATTTGAAACGAAAAACGTGGGGTGCAAGATAATAGTAAGGAGTGTAGAGAGTAGCTGCCGTTGAGAAAACTCACACAACAGTTCACATAATTTGCAGTGCAATAAAATTGTTAGTGACTTAGGTGAATTATTTTTGTTTTAGATCTTATAAGTATTTTCGTAGCTATTAAAAATTCACAATCACAAATTTTCAGGACTACCTGTATGGGGCTAGGAAAAATTATTTTATACTTTTTAGTCCGTCTTAAAATCGTGGTATATTAAAAATTTTTTTTTATTTAAATTTTAATCCTAATCCTCATTTCACGAACTGAATCTGTCCCTCGGTGTCAAATTGACACAGTGGTAAAAGATCGATGAAATAACACAGTAAACAGTTATTTTTCGATGTTTTTTATTGAAATTGATAAGTTAACATTTGCATTTTAGGTTTTTCATTTATGTGTTTCGCATTATGAAAATAAAAGCCACACAGTTTCAGGCGAATTTATCTACAAATAACAGAACAGTATAATTTATTTCGGTTAATGAATTATTACTAGACTGCGGATCTTTATGCAAAATAAAAATTTTCTGCATTGATCGTGGAAAGCAGAAGTAAAACAAAAATTGATTTTATCTCCTAATGAGTTTGTTACATTAAAAACAATATTACAATGTTCTTAAATTTTTCTAATGTTTTTGTTTTATATTTCACCCAACCAATTTTTTCATAAACGTATAAAGATCCGCATTCTAATGTATTACATTGAAGTTGATCCAAATAGTTTTTACATATTTTTGACGTGTATTGTTTCATTATCATTATATTGTATTTATATTATGTAGTTAATATACAGGGTGGCAATTATAAAGCGTTACAGCCGAATATCTCCAAAAATATTGATTATACGCAAAAATGTTTCAGATGGAAGTTATTCAGTACCGAGGGGGACATCATGTCATGGGACTTTTATTTTTCCCAGTAGACACTCCTAGGTGAAATGGAGGTCAACTTCCTTTTTTTAAATGGAATGATATGTTTTTGTATCCACCATCAAATAGTGCGTTTTAAGATGAGTTCAATGACCTATGACTCGAGGTCATTCAAGGTCAAACTTGCAGGGAAATGAAGAAAAGTTGTGATCATTTTATTTGTACTTTAGTATGTGTTCAAAATGATTTCCTCTTACTTCAATGCACTTAACAATTCTTTGTTTAAATGATTCTCCAACTTTGCTCGACATTTCAACATTTATCTTAGCACAAGCTTCATGTTTTCACGCATCGTAGAAAAACGGTGTTCTAGTCTTTTAAATGCCATATGCAATTTTGATGGTCGATCTGGATAACGTTGTGCATACCAATTAGCAGCCATTCTGCAATCTTTCCTGCATTCTCCTAGTACCATAAACATATCAAAACAGTTTTGATACTTTTCCATTTTCACCATTTATTTGAGTACTATCGTTCAGCGAAGGATACCTTAGCACGAATGGTAATGAAACAAACTGACTATCTTGCAGAAGAGCACAATAATACATAAATACGTTTGTTATCATTTCATTGATAATGACTTTGATGTTGCCCTGAGTAATGTTGATACTGAACACATGTTATTGTTTTGAAAGTTCGAAGCCACGAACTGAAGTACAAATAAAACGATCACACCTTCCCTACATTTCCCTGCTAGTTTGGCCTTGAATGACCTTGAGTCATAGGTCATTAAACTCATCTTAAAACGCACTATTTGATAAAAAAACATATCATTCCATTTAAAAAAAGAAAGATGACCTTCACCTCACCTTGGAGTGTCCACCGGGAAAAATAAAAGTCCCATCACATGATATCCCCCTCGATATTGAACAACTTTCATCTGAAACATTTTTGCGTATAATCAATATTTTTGGAGATATTCGTCTGTAACGATCTATAATTACCACCCTGTACAGTAGTGTACAGTTAAAGGTTCATAATCTATACGAAATACCAGAGTTTTACTAATAACCAGAGGTGTCCTAAGACTTATGAGCGGGAGTGTAATTGCATGTAAGTTCGGAGGTCATTGTGACAACCAACAGCAATGTCGTTTCGATTTCATTCGGCCACCGCGGACTCCGCAAGAATTCCCACGAGCAAGCCGACGAAAAGCGAGAACAATCAGACGCATTAAACTGTATTCATTTCATGTAGTCGCAGTTGGTATCCGATAAAACTTAATCCTTGCTTAAATGCCGTTGCGGTTGATAGAATATATGCGTTCGTGGTCAAGCGACAGAGAAACTGTAATCCGAGGCGAAAAGATCCACCGTGATCGTTTTATTTCCTTCGGCTATCTCGCTGGAATTCGAACGACTCCAGGGCTCCAGGTGCCGTTCTTCTGAGCCGATCGAATTCGCGGCTTTCTGCAGGATTAGATTCAGTTGTTTTCGCGTCCTGTACGATTGGTCCCAATCGAAGAATTAACTCGTTCACAACGATTTTAGCATTGTTTCAAGACTTAACCCTCGGAGTGCTGTGCCGGTGTCATTTCTGACCGGGAACATCCAAATTGTCATTTAAGTAGGGTAAACTGTACTATTGCTGGCACTGCAGTAGTTACTGACACTTTTGATTTAAACGGCAAATATTAAGAATTCCTGGTATAGAAAATCATTTTATATTGCTACTTATTTATATTTCAAAGCAACGTTGTAAGTTTTCATAACAGAGTTCCACATATGACTGTTGGCAACGCTGGAGGACATCCAGTAAGGCCGACATGACCACAGTGCAATGTAAATAATGTTTTATTAAAATTTTAGTTACGAGTATACTTTATCGCTTTATAACTTAATTTCGGACTGTACTGCGGATGTAATAAGTGCGTACATGTTTAATTATAAAACAAATAGCCTGTTTAACGTTCACTTCGTACTGTGCCAATGACTGTACTATTTGTCTTACGATTGTTATTCACTGAATACATTTTATAATAAAAGATTTATGACTCGTAAAACTGTTCGATTTTGCTGAAAAATCTCTATTAGCTTATAATCATAGCAAGTTAAGCTCGTTTCAAAATTTCAAGAAAAGATAAAAAGATTTTTAGGGTGCCAATCATTGTACAGTTTACCTTACTCAATTTTTGGCAATTAACCTACAGTCCGCGACAATATACATACAGTGATACCCAGGGATAAAGTATTTTCGTACCCTTACAATTTTATACTTTAGATTATTGTTATTTCGTAACAATGCAGGTTACGGTATTCTTATGAAGGGGATTGTATATCAGAATATCTAAGCTTCCAAATTCATATAAACTTTATTGTAAAAAAAACCTGTCGATACATATAACAAAAATATAATTTTTGGTACATTATGACGAAATTAGCGTCACAAGAGTATTCGTACCCATACAATATTACGACAATATTATAACAACTTATACAATATTACAACTAGTATTTCGTTGGACCTCCTTTAGATCTTACAATACTTTGTAAACGATTAGGCATATTCTGAACTAATTTTTTTGTTTATTCTAGCTCAATATTACTCCAGATTTCCATAATCTTTTGTTTTAGTATTTCTTTGTTTGTTATTCCAAAATTTCGCAATCTCCTTTCCACTTCAGCCCATAGATGCTCTATAGGGTTTATGTCCGGACTTTGGGGAGGTGTTGCTAAGACGTGTGGCGTGTTTTACAACAGCATTGCTTTACAACATAAGCGGCGTGTTTGGGATCATTATCATGTTGGAAATAGTAATTATCTTCAAGTTACAATTTGACTGTACTCGATGTCAAATGATTTCGTAAAATGTTCAGATAATACATTTTCTTCATAATCCCTTCTATAAAAACTAAATCGCCGACGCCATTAGCAGCCATACATCCCCATACCAGAGCCTCCTCCGTGCTTAACCGTACCTTTCAAATTTTTTAATTCGTACTCAGAATTTGCAGTCCTCCATACCATAGTGCGTCCGTCAGAGTCAAACACATTAAATTTACTTTCATCTGAAAATACATACTCGTTCCCAAAAGTTAAAATCTTTATCAACATATTTTTTCGCAAATTGTAATCGCTTTATTCGATTTTTTATTAATGAAGGGCTTTTTCTTGGCTACCCAACGATGAAATTTTTGTCTTCGCAAAATTCTTCTGCAAGTTTCTGCAGATACTTGCTTATTAAAGTTTTGTAAGACAAATGTTACCAATTTTGGGGCACTTATCCTTGGATTTTTCTTTACTTCTCTAATAATTGCCTTTTCTTCTCGAGTCGTCAGCTTTCTCGGACCTCCTTTGCGTTGTTTATTTATAACGACCCCAGTTGTTTTAATATTTTGTATTACATACTGTATTGTTGATTTACTCTGATTAACTAAATTCGCAATTTGCACATAAGATTTGCCTTTCGTATGCAATTTATAAATTACTTTCCTCTCAGCTATTGATACTTCACTACTTTTTCGCCCCATTTTAAACACAGACTGACTTTGGTGAAGTGATACCAAGTACTAATGTAACGTTTAGTATATCGAACAAAATATCACACCAAGGCCATTTAAAGATGTAAATATTTTGATTTTATACCTGAAGAATTCAAGAGTACGAATACTCTTGTGAGGCTAATTTCGTCACAATCTACCAAAAATTACATTTTTGTTATATTGTCAGTTTTTTTACAATAAAGTTTATATGAATTTGGAAGCTTAGATATTCTGGTATACAATCCCCTTCATAAGAATACCGTAACTTGCATTGTTACGAAATAACAATAATTTAAAGTGTAAAATTGTAAGGGTACGGATACTCATGGGAGTCACTGTATATAAGGCATCACTTAAAACGGAATAATTATGTGTTATATGAAAGAACTTCAATATTTCATCGTCTTTCATACAGAGTGTTATTAGTTACTTCTGGAGACGTCGTTCAACGCAGTGTTTTCGTTAGTATTTCTAAAAATTTGAAAGTAACCAGCTTACCCATTGTATTAGCTGCGACAAAACTATAAGACAGGTTAAATTTCTGTAAAAAGTTAACACGTAGAGTTTATTTTTATCGGTTGTTAATATTTTGTGTTGCCACCTTTATTTTTTATATCATGTAATATTCTTTTTGATATAGATTTATACAGAGTTGGGCATTAATCGATTAAAATGTTAATCAAGATTGATTTATTAATTAATGTGTACGATTAAAAAAGTAATCATTGAAAAATCGGCGATTGATTCAATCGATTGATGAAGTTATTCGCCATACGGTTTATCCATAAATTGTAATAAGGAGAGGGAGAGAGACAGAGAGCGGAGATGGAGAACTGACAGAAATATATCTCAATAAAAACTCAGTTTACATTTTTTTCGGTATTCATACAGTTTTGATTCTGTATTTCATTTGGAAGTTTCAGCAGTTAATCATTAATCAATTATCCGATTGACGATTATAATTGAAAGGAATGTAATCGTTAATCGTAATTAACGATTAATAACGATTAATATATTTAATATATTTATATTAATATATTTATATTAATATATTTATATTAAATATATTAATATATTTAATCGTCAACCACAATTAACAATTAATAAATATTTAATCATTAACCGCAATTAACGACTAAACTAGGAGATTAATTGTTAATTGCGATTAACGATTGAACTAGAAATTTATTCGTCTATCGTTGATTAAATTTTTGCCCAACTGTGGATTTATATAATTTTTTTTTAATCGTTTTTTGTTTAATTTGATTCCACGCCATTTTAACGCAGTTTTTCCATTGTTCCACTGTACTAAACTGGTTTCCTTTCGAATGTACAGCGACTCCCACTAATATTCGGACACTCTTAAAAAGACGATAACAATAAAAAAAAAAAGACGATAACTTTTTTAATATTGTACTATTCGATTTGAACTTTTTTTTTGGGTAGCTGGAGCAATTAGTTTGCTAAAAGATGTGAAAAAAATGAATTGTAGAAAAAATTCTAAAAGTTGCATTTTACAACTTTTTTATGTGGGCCTATATTGAAAATTTTAAAAATAAGTTTTGTAGATCTGTGTCAATTGTATGCACTGTGAAAGTTTCATTGAAATCGTAAGAATCCTTAGATTTACTGCTGTTATAGGCCGAAAATCGTGAAAATCTGCAATTTTTACCATCTTTAAACGTTTGTAGCTCCTTGCAACGTCGACCGATTTTTACGAAATTTTTAGAATGTATTTAACTGACACAGATGTAAAAAACATATTTTTTAAATTTTCAATATAGTCCCACATTCCCAAAAAAGTTCAAGTCGTATAGTACAATATTAAAAAAGTTATCGTCTTTTTAAGAGTGTCCGAATATTAGTGGAAGTCACTTTAGTTAGTATTCCCCAAAGGTATTTGATGATATATTCAAGTCGGGAGATCTCGCTGGCCATGGTAGAACGTCTATTTCCTTATTCTTAAAGTAGGCTTGTACTATTTTTGCCGAATGCACAGCTGCATTATCTTGCTGGAAAATGTATTTTTGATTGGCTATGGACTGAGCATGTTTTTGCAAATGCTTATCACTAACATCTATGTATTTCCTGCTATTCATTTTTGTGGAAATGGATTCAATATCAGTTCTGCCATGATAACCTACAACCGCCAAAATCATTACTCCACCCATTTGTCGCCTTTGCAGTGTCAATTCCTCTTTTCTTAAGTCGTGAAAATAATAATTTAGATCAGGGGTTCTTAAACGTATGTAGTCCGAGGCCGCCCTCTTGAACAACATTTTTTTGGGATCCCATCCCAACCCTTATATAATAAATATTGGTAATCGCTGGTTATTTTAATAAATGGTCTTCGGGAATGTAAAGTTAATGTCAAAATTGTTTCGCGGACCCCCGGCAAAGGCTACGCCGCACAGTGGTGCGAGATGGCCAAAAGCGGTCAAAAATCCGTAAAACCGAAACTATCCAACGAATTTGTTTAAAACTTTGTGGATAGGTTGCCACAAGTACAACGCTTAAAAAAAATTCAGCAAAAAATTATTAAATATTAAGTAATATGGGCTAATTGGAAATCTCTGTTTTCGGCTCATTTTTTATTAATGGAAGCAAATTTTAAAAGTGTTAAGCAGCTTCGGTCTGGCACTAATCGTTTTGGCAAGGTATAATATTGAACTAACTTTGTGTAAAAAATCTCGGGCAACTTTGAACAACCTTGGCCGCAATTTAAGTTTAAATATCAACTTTTAGAATTTCCAAGAATGAATCGCGCGGAAATTACAATTATTTGGGGTTTAATGTGAAAATTTTTAAGGAATATTTTTAAATAATAAAGAAAAATGTGAAATGTATATGATTTATTAACCCTTTCTTTGTATAAAAAATTTTAATAACAATTTTTTATGTTACATAAATTATTTTTATAGAGGTCACTATACAGGGAGGTCCATTTAAATAAGAACATCTAAATATCTCTTCAGATTATTGTGATGCAAAAAATATTTGTTACGTAATGTGCATGGTGTCAATGGACCAAATATCTGGCACGAATATTTTTTTCCGAGGGTCATTTTTTTCGGAGTTGTCAAGGTCATCGATGTTTTTTGGGCGATATTTTGCTTTCTGGTTCGGTAAAAACGTCGATGTTCGAAACTTGAAAGGGTGGTTTCTCAAGACAAAAGTCTGCTCTATCGCTGGACCCTTATTTTTTTAGATAAATTAAAAAATATCATCAAAAAACGGTGCAAAAGTGGTGCCTCTCCGTCTTTAATGATTGTTTAAACAAAGAACAATACAATATCTTTTATAATAACATCACAATATTTGTTCAAAATCGAAAAATATATCTTTTTTCAAACTCAAATTTCTCAAAAACTGTGCGTCTAGGAGAAAAATTAAGGACAGATTCGGAATCAGCACGAAAAACTATTTTTTTGGCTGTTGGACAGTGTTATCAGGGCCATCTAAAGTAAACCGTTTCTCATCAGAAAAAATTACTTTCATCATTTAACTTTATCTTTGAATTTTCATTTAAAAACGCTACGAACTTACGTTCCAATCCAGTATTGACATTTTCCTAGAAGTTGAACTGTTTTTCTTTACAGAAAGACTTTTCCGGATTTACCTCGACCTCGACGACCCTGTATTAGGAGGCCGCTAGTCCGGAGTGATTTTAACGACAGCGCACGGGTTCGCGGTCCATATGAAAGTGTTATCGGCCGATTCTTCCGCGAGCTCTCGAATGTATTGCGAATCTGTACAGTTCCATGAACTAAAATTGGATGGAACGATTCTATCTGGCACGTATCGCAGATTGTATCTCTGGTTATGTCGAACCGCATTCGCGTATAAATAGAAGCGCTACTATGTCCTGCTATCGATCTTTTGAGCGGGTTTGAGGGGGTTCGACCGAGGATGGCCGGGTTGACCGCACACACGGAGAGACACACGGAGACCGGCGCGGTGCGGCGCGACGGCCCTCCGGTAGCAGTTATTGACTGAAAAGCATTCGGGCATTTTGTAGAGCGCAAGTATTAAATGCATGCCAAAACGCACGGCAAATTGTTCGTGATCGACGGTCAGTTGAATCACAAAAGCCGGATTAGTCGTTGGCCCATAAAAGTACCGAGAAAGAAATAAGCATTCCAAGGGAATAGTGGAGAGGGAGGGCATAATGGAGTAGTCCCGAGCGGTCGGCGAATAACATAATAAAATTTAGAAGCCGATCGGCCGGGGCCTTTTAAAACCTCGCGCGACAATAACCGCTGTACCTGCCCGGCTTTCTGTACCCTTTAAAAACGAGAAAACGCAGGCCACGGTACCGTCAAACCTCCACGGTACCATCAAACCTCCACGGTAACCTGGAAAAACTTTTTATACGCCGTTTTGTACCGCTAATTTACTTTATGTCTTTATAACTTTAGTACCGAAGCAGTGAGATACCCATTCTACGCGGGATAATCCCTGTATCATTATCACCTGAAATATGATCTTCAATAACTGTATTTTTACAGCGTAAACTTTATGGATGTGATTAGTTTACCTTTTACAATAGTAGTAATCGTGATTTCCAACTGGGGCTTTTTAGCTAATTTAGGATTATGTTTTATAGCGCCATAAATTATTCACGATTTAAATCTATTCGTGTTTACACTACATTAAAGAAGTTTATTAAGTGAAAGTTTTTACTGTTGTACTCGGTGTGCAATAAATTGCGTAATGGCACCGTATTCTTACCATTCCATTGAAAACTGCACACGCAATACCTAATCTGTTACACTTTTTATTACCTAAAGTTTCGAACAGTTATACATACATGGTATTAGGTTGTTGCATATGAAATGTCAGATTTTTAGCAATGATATTAAACAAACGCAATTTTGTGGGTTACCCATAACTCATCCACAATTATTTCAACGACAATCGTTCCACCCACACGGCTTCATCGACATCTAACTTCGTTGACAATATTAGTCTTCGCAAGGTATTGTGGGGTCCCAGAGACCCCAGCTTCAGATTTTTGAAAAGAATTTGTATATGAATAAAATTAGATCTGTTTGTTTACAATTTATCCTGTGTTATTCTGTACCCTAAATTTAGTAAAACCGAGGCTATTTATGAAATTCATTTGTAGGGGTCTAAGAGATCCTACCTTACTATTTATGTGTTATTAGACCTTACCTTGCGAGGATTAAGATCATACAGATCTACAAAACGTATTTTTTAAATTTTCAATATAGGCCCACACACATAAAAAAGTTGTAAAATGCAACTTTTAGTATTTTTTCTACAATTCCGATCTATTGCAATTTTAGAAAAAATTTCTTTTCACATCCTGTAGTAAACTAATTGCTCTAACTTCCCAAAAAAGTTCAAATCGTATAGTACAATATTAAAAAAGTTATCGTCTTTTTAAGAGTGTCCGAATATTAGTGGGAGTCACTGAATGTATATCTTGCTTCATAAGTCCATAACTTTGAAAATTTTATGAATTTGAATTTAAAATTTTGCAGAGACATTCCTACGTAAAAAACAAAAAATCGATTTTTTGACCAAGAACCATTATTTGACCACCGACAGTAGTTTCAACAACAATTTATAATTGTTAGATAGATTGTTATTTTCATTCAGCTAATAATGTGTTTACATGGGTGTAGTTATCGGTACACAATAATGTATCATGACATCCATATTTATTTCCTTGCATAGAAAGGTCTACTAATATACCAGTAGTTGTTGTTAAATATTAACAATTTCGCTTTATTAATATCAATAATAATAAAGGAATATAAGAAATAAATTACCGTTTGAACTAACATTACTTTAATCGTCACATTTATGTATTTCTATTACTTAAATTTTTGGAGAAACTCGGTAACAATGAAAATGTTTGTCGGTGAAATGATTGTCGATGAAATGACTGTCAGGAAAATGATTGTCTGGGAAATGACTGTCGGTGATCTCAAAATGTCGGTGAGTTAACCCTCGCAAGGTAAGGTCTAATAACACATAAATGGTAAGGTAGGGTCTCTTAGACCCCGACAAATGAATTTCATAAACAGCCTCGATTTTACTAAATTTAGGATAAAGAATAACGCAGGATAAACTGTAAGCAAACAGATCTAATTTTATTCATATAAAAATTCTGTTCAAAAATCTGAAGCTGGGGTCTCTGAGACCCCGCAATACTTTGCGAAGGCTGTAATATATTGTCAACGAAGTTAGATGTCGATGAAGTCGTGTCGGTGAAACGATTGTCGTTGAAATCATTGTCGGCGAGTTAAGGGTAACCCTCATATGCAACAATCTAATAAATTCAATAATGATTTTAGGAACTTGAAATGATCATTGCGCGGACCACCCTGTACGCCGCGCCATGGAAACAGAGATGAGGCAGGCAATTAATAATGGTTCAAGATCGGAAACGGTTTTCTTGTAAAAACCGTGTCGAACCGAAACCGGATCGACACCGAACACTTCATTTTTCAGACGTCGGCCCGAAGAATACAATCAATTTCAGCGAGATCCAGCGGATAAACATCATCAGCTTGCAAAAGGCCTTTGAAAGGAGGCGTTGGTCCATCGCTCTCCGCGGAAGAACAGCTGGAGGACCTTCGACTCCCAACTGCTATACGTAATCGATGTCGACTGACTTTCTCTCTCGTGGGCCCGCCAGACGAGACGGCCGGATAGGCGAGAACACTGTCCACGGATTTGTCGGTTCGATCTTTCTTTCCAGAAACCGTCTGTTCGGCTTCCTGCGTTCCAGTTTCCAACAAACTCGACATTTTGGTAGACTATACCCAACCTCCGCCGTGAATATTTAACGTCCTGCTCGTCTCATAAGCGCTGTTAGCTGTGCTCAGTGTTGGGCAATATGTATTTAAATAAATAATTATTTCAATAAAAATTTAACACTAACCGTACTGCGAACAGTCAAATGTCCGCTTTCACATTATTTATTTTTTAATTATTGGAATTATACAGACGCTTCCATTAGAAATTATTCAATAAATTTCTTTATTCGAGCACGTATTATTATAAAAATTGTGAAGAATCTAAATAAATTCAGTCTTGTAATTTTTATGAAACAATATATATGTTCGATGCATTTTGTACCCGGTACGGTTAGTGTTAAATAACAAGTTATTTGTTATTTGGACATTCAAATAAAAATCTAAAATAACTATTTATTATTTGAGCAGGTCTAAATAAATGATTTAAAATAATAAAGTTATCATTTATTATTCATAGTCATTAAACAAATTTTCTTTCTAACTGTCCTCGGCAACAATGTTAATGTTAATGTATCGTCTATTATGCATTATTTGAGAAGCCTTAGAGCTTGTTCAGTGGAGGCGATTTACGCGTGTAAATTTTCAAATTTCAGAAAAAATTTTTGGATTTTGGTCCGAATTTTTTCGAAAACCGTTTGTTTTACGAGAAAATGTAATAGGACATAAAAGACACAGTCTGTCCAGGTTTCGTCTAATATATTTTTCCACGCGGTAAATAGTTTAGAAGATATTCGAGAAAAACGATTCTATGAGCATTAAATTAATTATTTTAATGTTTAATCCATTTGGGGCACGTTTTCACGTTATCTGTGGGCGCTCAAAATTTTGCAAAGATTTTTTTTAATTATTTGGAACAACCCTGGGGGTGCCGTAAAAGAAATTCAAAATTCGAAAATAAGAGCCACCCTAATATGCATATGTTTATGTATTGTATAATTCCTGTTGGGTTTCAGTTTTAAAGGTATTATGTAGTTATAGTATTATACAGTTAGTATTTTATTTAAAAACAATCGCGAGAAACTTCAATATCTGTCATATGACTTTATCCAGATTTATAAAAGAACTAAAAGATGGGCAAGAGACTACAATAGGATACAGAAGAAAAGAGAATCGTCTTTAATGAGCATAAAGAAAAGATTATGGCAAAATACTTTTTGAAATGTTCATCTATCTATTTTGGTCTTTTGTCACAAGAAGCCAGAAAATTAGCGTTCGCATGTGCCAGAAAATTTAACTTACACAACATTCCACCTTCTTCATGACTAAACAATTGAATGCGATATATGCCAAAGTAATTTCGTACCAAATAAGATAACGTTTAAGTTACTATATTGTTTTGATGTTCCGTTAAATATAGCATATTTTTGTTAACCTAAACCTAAATAAATCAATATTATTTACATAATAGTGTCGTATTTCATTAAAAAATGAAATATTTCATTAAATTTTTAATTATTAGCCATTTTTATTCTTTAGTAACAGTTTGCCCCACAACGGGGCAAAAAGTTCCGCTTCGCCCAACAACAAATAAATAAAAAAATATAAAAAACCTATTACAATATTCTAATTTTAAGGTTAGAATTTTAAAATATAATAAATAGACACCGGATTTTATGCATTTCTGACAAAAACGACTAGATGCAATTTAAAACAGTTAAAAGATTCGGAGACTTCAAGAGCATTAACATATTTTTACTACATTAAAATTATTAATGAAAAATATAAATCTATATTTAGCTCCTGTGTCTTGCAATTGATGCACAAACTTTTTATTTTGCATAAAGATCCGGAGTCTAATAATAAATATAACGATAAATTACTCGTTAAAGATGAGAATATCTATGTATACTATTTTCTATGTCATTTTATGTTTTTTTAAGATCGGAACTTTTTGTTCAAATCTCCCTTACTCATCAGGAAATTGATTAAAGTTTAAAATGTATTCCTATTTGTATATATCGTAAAAATTTAGTTGCATATTAGCGTTTTTCAAGTTATACTTATCATATTGTGTATACGAAAAAGAAACAAACGTCTATGTAGCCTCTTATAATTAGACTGCGGATCTTTATGCAAAATAAAAAATGTTTGCATTGATTACAGAAGGAGCCAAATAAAAATTGTATTCTTCTTTCAATTATCCTATTAAGTTGAAACTAATACATTGATGTCCTTAAATATTTTTAACATGACTGCTTTAAATTGTACTTGCCCATTTTTGTTACAAATGCATAAAATCTGCAGTCTACTTATAATTAATGCAGACAATGTTTACTTTGCATAAAAGCCTACTCATTAGTGTCAGTTTCGAATTTTTACAAGTGACCTATCATTAAAAAATTTTTCTCTTCGGTTAAACGTCTCCTTCGTAGTCCCCAAATGACACATTCTCCGCTTGTAATAATCAATTAGTAATGGAAGATGGTTCCCGTTCCACATGGACATCTTAACGCAGCCCTCCAGCTCCAACAATATGGTCTTGGAAGTTCGTCTCGCGTCATCCATGAACAAAAGCGTGTTCCACGCGAATCACCGACTGATCTTGATTTTCCTCGACACTCGAAGTCATTAAACTTCCGTTCCCGCATAGGACGTCAACGAATCCAGATGCACACGCACACCGGTGCACCTCGTGTGCATACAGAAGCGTCCACGTGGATGCGTGTACGCACGGGAGACCTTTAAAGCTCGGTCATGGTTTCCGTCTGACCCCATTGTTCGTTCCGTTCCGAGGCCAGAAAAAAGTTGCTCACAATCAGATCGAAATCTATTGAACCGTCTGAAAAGCGAACCTTTTCTTTTCGTTTCACAGCGCGCTCCCTTTTCTGCGTCCTTCTTCGTCGTCCTGTGTTCCTCCGGCTCCTTCCACTTTCGAATCCAGGCTCTCTCCTCTACCGTCTCTCCATCGATCCCGCTCCCATTCCCTTGCATCGCGACGAGATTCTCCGTCTCTCCCTCTTATTCCACAGACTTCAAATTCGTCAGGGGTGTCGCAAGATCCGTTCGCGACGAACGGCAGCCGCGGTCAATTCCACGTGTACTTCATTTTCTCGCGAAACGGGTTTCAAGGCGAGAGAAATTACCTGGCGACCAGATCTTCGTTCGAATACAGAAGTACGCCGTTCGATTTTTTTCTCGTGAAGCCTCGTGTACGGAAAACTGGAAAGGATTGGT
>CM052253.1:1012526-1099761 GCA_028455795.1 Lasioglossum marginatum
TGTAGTAAATTTCAGACGGTATTGCGACCGCATCATATCGAAACGCCGTGGAAAAATGTCAAAGATAAAGGTTGACGGAGAATTTCGGTGTAACTGTTCTTTCGCTTAGTAAACAAACATTATAGTATAATAATACGTAGTAACTATGTATACACCGCACGGAGCTTGAACGCATACTGACCTCCATCGGTGCGAAACGGATCAGTGGAGTGGGGATGAGTCAGAGTGGGAACACGTAGTAGAGTGGGGATGCTGAACGCGATGACGTCACGCGCGGGAGCGGAGTGCAAGGTTAAATTTATTAATAATTTATATCTCTTAAACGCATAGGCTTTTTTAAAAAAATTTTTTTAAATATTGCATTGTCATCTAGTTCTGAGCTATGTTTAAAATTTCAAGTCTCTAGCCCATCAGGAAGTTAGTTTAAAATCAATTGCAAAATTTATCACCCAACAGACAAACAGACAGACAGACGGACAAAAAAGCGAGCTAATAAAAACGTGGTAAAATTGCAATTGCTAAGAACTACATGAGAAAGTAAAAGAAGCACCATTTATAACTTTTTTATTAGAGCCCGTAATAAAAATTTAAAATGAACATTTCGTAGATGTATGTTAGTTATACACATGCTGAAAATTTCATCGAAATCGATTGACGCAGAAAAAAACGACACGCATCGGGAGATGTAAGAAACAAAGAAACTGACCAAAAGTCGCGAAAAACTATGATTTTCACCACATCTAACCACTTGTAGCTCTTGAGTATGTTAATCGATTTTGATGAAATTTTCAGCATGGGTACAACTAACATAGATCTACAAAACATATATTTTAAATTTTCATTAAGGACCCAAATAAAAAAATTTAAAAAAATGCTTTTTTTTTCATGCAGCCTTGTAAATTGTAATTTTTGGAAAATCTTTCTAGCGGGGTTCAAGTTTTCTCCTTTTTTCCCCCAATTGTTACCGTCGAAATACATTGTTTATATGTATATTATTTATGATTTGCCATAAAAATAACAGTAAAGGAGAAAGGAGAAATTCATGCACCAAGACAAACAAAGGAGTGGTTAGACGACAAAAATATGAGGATTTTGACATCGCCAGCTTGTTCGCCAGATTTAAATCCACGTGAGAACATTTGGGGAATAGAGAGAGAGAGAAAAGTATACGTCAATTTTAAACAGTACAACTCTGTATCTGAATTACGGATTGCGGTGAACGAAGCGTGGGCATCCATAGAAACTCTTCGTACTTTGATTTGATCAATGCCTGATCGAATTTATTCGAAGAAATGGTAATTATACTAAGTATTAATTTATAAATATAGAAGAAATTTTCGTTAATCTTGGTGTTATCTACTTAAAAAACGTGTAGCTTTATAGAAAAATTTCGCAGCTTATTTTATATAAAATTATATATTTACGTTTATTTTTTTAAATAAATATTATTTCTATTATTTCAATCGATATATATATGCGTTTTTAATACGCCTAAAATGCAATCGTACTCAAATTTATCGTCAGTACAGAATAATTATAAGATATTACCAAAAAACATGGTGGCTTTATGGAAATTTCGGGCATTGTATTGGGAGATAGGAGAAAGAAGGAGCTTTAATTTATGCAGAGTTGAGCAACATGTAATCCGATTAACCCTTTCACTACCGTGGACGAGATATCTCGCATCCATGTCGAAGAAACGGTGCTATGGACGAGATATCTCATCACTATCATTTCGTCGAACAATGCGATGGACGAGATATCTCGTATATCTTTCTTATTGATATGAAATGTTTTCTTTGTAAGTTAGACACAAGTAATCGATATTGAAGACATGTCATCGTCGATCGAAAGTATTTAAAGATGATAAATCCATATTTGACGCAATTAAAGTTTTTATTGTTTATTTTGTATGGAATGCTTGAATGGTGAAATGCATAATGTGACGGGAGAATTTTTACCACGCTTACAGTGGCCGGATTTAATATTCGGACACTCTAAAAAACACGATAACTTTTTTAATATTGTACTATACGATCTGAACTTTTTTTGGGAAGTTAGAGTAATTAGTTTACTATACTGGATGTGAAAAGAAATTTTTTCGAAAATTGCAATAAATCGGAATTGTAGAAAAAATATTAAAAGTTGCATTTTACAACTTTGTTATGTGGGCCTATATCGAAAATTTAAAAAATACGTTTTGTAGATCTGTGTCAATTATATGCACTGTGAAAGTTTCATCGAAATCGATTGGTGCGGGAAAAAACGACAGGCATTGAAAGATGTATGTAAGAATCCTTAGATTTATTGCAGTTACAGGCCGAAAATCGTGAAAATCTGCAATTTTTACTATTTTTAAACGTTTGTAGCTCATTGCAACGTTGACCGATTTTGACGAAATTTTTGGAATATGTTTAATTCACACAACTCTACAAAACGTATTTTTTAAATTTTCAATATAGGCCCACATAAAAAAATTGTAAAATGCAACTTTTAATATTTTTTCTACAATTCCGATCTATTGCAATTTTTGAAAAAATTTCTTTTCGCATCCTGTAGTAAACTAATTGCTCTAGCTTCCAAAAAAAGTTCATATCGTATGGTACAATATTAAAAAAGTTGTCGTGTTTTTTAGTGTCCGAATATTAACACTAGGTTTACGGCACCAGTCAAAATGACGGGTTCTAATATTCTTAATTTGCGATTATTAAGATTGTAAAGATGCTTCCCTGAGGAATTATTTACCAAATTTATTTCTTGGGGTATATACTATTGGAAAAATGGTCAAAAGTTTGGATAGACACATTGTTGTTATGTTTATATAATAATGTGAAATAGTTATTTCTAGACCTCCGTAAACCTAGTGTTAAATCCGGCCACTGTATATTAACTTGCCGTGTTGTTGTATTCGTCAAATCTTGTAATCGGATTTTAAACCACTTCCCATATTCCAATCTTGCTGAAATTTTGTATACACACTTGCTTCCGATGACAATATTTGCCGCCATACTCGTGGGATCATAAATGAAAGTAAGCAAAAAAACAAACAAACAAACATACTGACGGATGAAATACAAAGACTGAAACTGCTGCGCAACGGAAAAGACGACTGGGAAAGGCGACTGGATAATATTTATAAAAACGGGATAATAAATTATCTAATCATGACACAATATTTTCCCTTTTACAAAAGATCTTGGTTGAAGTTTGTCAAGACATGTAAAGATTGAAAAGTAGAAAATAATATATATAAAAAAAATCTTTTTAGAAACCAATTGGTTCAAAATTTCTTCTGTTATAAAATTAGTGTCGGAATAGATACAAGAATTTAATATAAATTTAAATAAAATCATGACATTAGTGACTATAAATAAAAGCGTGGGGCGCCCACGAAGATTACGTCAATATAGCTTAGCACTCCACGCTAAATAATCAGTAATCATTGATTAATGAATAAGAAAGGAATCAGAAGTTGTTGTAATCAATGTTCGTGATTGCTTTATTAATTATGAATCATAAAATGATTACATACAGAAATATATCTATTTTTCACATAGTTTTACATAGAAAATCCTTAGAACAAGTTACTTATTTATTTTTGGTGCAATTTGCTTTTAATATAACTCGCATTTCAAACATTTTATCTGATGTCTGATAATTTGTGTTTTTGGTACATTTATCATCGTAGCGTATGAAAATAATCTCTCAACAGAAGCTGCGAAGGTAGCAGTGGTGTATTATATAAAATAAAAACTTTTTTACAGTACACATAAGGCAAGTAGTACAATTTTCAAGGTAGAGATATGCTGTACTATACTATATTGAATGATTTAAAAATTACTGATTAATGATTACAAATTATACAAGGCAATCATGATTATTGATTTGTTTCAACGGTGATTGATTCATTAATGATTAGGACCTTTATGCAAAATATAAATGTTTTGCATTGATTGTGGGAAGCAGGAATAACATAGAAATTGATTTCAATTCTTAACGACTTTGTTACATTAAAAGCAACATTACAACATTTCTGAATTTTTAAAATCTTTTACTGTTTTATATTTCACCCAACCAAGTTCTTCATAAATGCATAAAGATCCGCAGTCTAATGATTACAGTTACTATGGTTACATTAAATAATCAATTACAGAAATCGATTATAAAAGAATTAATTACTGCCTAACTCTGGATTTATGCGAAGATTTGAAGCATTTGGTGGACCATCGGATATCGCAAGATTCAAATGTTCCGATCGTTATTTTTACGAAAGCTTAATTATCTATGGTTAAATACTAGAACAATCTTTATTAAAGTGCCTGAAAAAGAGATTTCATTGCACATTGAACGATAAATGTTGCGCGCACAAAAGTGGGAATCAACTGTCGAGGAGACGAACTGTGGCTGTACGGAATGGTGCTTCGAATCTTTACTACAATCGTAACCCACAGAACGATTCCCTACCATTTTCCACTTCTTGAACGCTCGGAAGTGTCGGCTATAAACACGAAGGGCAGCGCGCGCCATTCTACAATCACACCTGCCTGCAAATAAATCTTCCTTCGAATTCAAAGCTGCGTCGTGGGCGCATGCCGCACAAAGGCTGCAATTCTAATCGGCGTGAAATTTCCACGTGGAAGTACCGTATTAGGCCATATTCTGCCGAAGAAAACAGACAACGGAAACAACGAGTCGAAATAACGTTGCTGCAGGAAACTCCTTTGAATATTTCTATACAATTGGCTTCCTTTCAAGTTCACTCGAAATAGGCTCCAAAATGGTTAACTCCTTGCCGTATCCTTTCTTTTACAGTTACAGTGATTAGAACGCCTTTATGCACAAAAATATAGTAGAAGGGAAAAGAAACTGTATATTTATTGTATGGCTATATTGATTTTAATGCTTAAATATTGATTACAAACAAATCAAATTTTATTTCATCCAAATTAAACGCGTAACACTCATATTTGTTAGACTTTGTTAAATAGTATTTAATAAATACTATACTATTTAATAAATACCCTCGTCACAAGTCTGGCTCGTCAAAGTACGGCAAGGGGTTAAGCTATAATAAATTGAAACTTTCCCTGCTAGAAATTCGTGAAAACAAAATCGCATAACTTGTCTTACTAATTTTAAATATGGGAATATAGTGGAGCGGCGCGGCGCACAGTGGGCTGGATTGGGGTTAAGTGTGACATTGCCTCGTAACTTTTAATTCGTGAAAGGTATGGACGCGAAACTTAGACTGGACAATGTAGTAATGTCAGATTAAGGATTAGTTAAGAAAAAATACATCAATGTTATTACTATTATTATTATTATTATTGCCATTAATGTTATAATTATTATTAGTATTATCAATATTATTACATTTCCTGTTATTTAATTATTAATTATTGTGCTTCTGGATGTAATTCCTTAATTTTTTTAGTACACGATTTCATTCTAATCGTGCTCATGTATGGATCTGATGTCAAAAGGAGGCGATATAATATATCTGTGTTTGTTTCTATTCTGGAAGATTTTCGAGTGTTTCT
Source organism: Lasioglossum marginatum (assembly GCA_028455795.1). Lineage (NCBI taxonomy): Eukaryota > Metazoa > Arthropoda > Insecta > Hymenoptera > Halictidae > Lasioglossum > Lasioglossum marginatum. The sequence goes on from CM052253.1 coordinate 1,018,067, forward strand.
GTGTTTTTGTGTTCTAATTTGTCTAATTTATTACATGTCAATATTATCAATCATAATAAATTATAAAATAATTTGCAGTATTCTGCTTATAATATTAAAAATATATAAGTTTTTTAAAAAATAAATACCTGTAATATGACATAGAATTTTTTAATTAATTCTTCATCAATTGCAGTTATTTGTGATGATAATTGTGTATTAGAAAAAAATCGACGAGCAGTATTGCCATCGTTGGATGAACCTCATCCTTGCTTCACATAGTCGATGTACAAACCCATCTTTTCTTTAAATTATTTTTGAATTTGTTTTTTTCTTTCCTTCCGTTGTCTTTTTAGATCATCGGTATTCGCAGCCCATTTTTTGAATGATAAATTGTACGATATGTGGAGTAAGCATTCTATGTGGGTTCGCTACGCGACAGACGCTCCGCTCGCTATTCCAACGTTAATAGCTTTAAACAGTAATAATTTTAGAAGCGGATCGAGGAGGTTACTAATTCTTTCACGATTATTTAGAGGAAGGTGTACTAAAAATATTCCAATTTGTTAGAAACTGGGATATCCTGGGACTTGAAAGATATCACTATCCGATTATAAAGAACTTTTAAAATTTTCTCCATTTAGTTCAGCATTGACTTTTAATATATTATGCAGACTAATTAATAATGTAAAATACGATTTCTTATCGCAAAAATCTGCTCTTCAATTTAAAAAAAAAAGCGAGAGAAAATATTAAATAGCAACGCCAGGGCATCACACCAAAGAGAAGCAATTTTTCTCGTGAAAAATACTCCTCTTAAAACGTCCAACTTTCAATGCTTATTACAACTATAATATTTATTAAATTGTACTATTTTCTTCATTTCCGAGGTCTATGGACATTTGGGAAGCAATGTTCATATATTAGATATCGATACGAGAAAGTTCGTTTTAGGGGTAAAAGTCACACTTTTCCCCAATCCGGCCCATTGTGCGGCGCGGCGTACCGTGGGGTATTTGGCCAGCTTAGCGCGACAAAAATCAAAATTTTTAGTTTCTTCAAAATGACCAAAATTTTTTTCTCGTGTAGCTGAATATACAGGGTGTCCCACATGAATGGGAACACCTAAATATCTTTCGTATTTACAGTCCTATCAGAAAACTTCAGAGGACAAAGTGACACTATTGCAGGGGGCAAATATAATGGTGAAGAAAAAAATTTTTTATGTCGTGTTTTTTAATGAAATTTCAAGGTCACCGATGTTTTTTTAAATGGAATAGTATATTTTTTTAACGATAGCATGATAGACAATAAAAAACTGAATTTAGTGGATACCACCTCTTTGACCTTGAAATGACCTTGAGCAAGAATAATCATGTTGAAGCGGATGAAATGTGGAAGTTTAAAACTTACGTGTTTCAGCGTATGTTTATGTTAGAGTATGTATTATTGAGATCGTTAACAGAAGGAATGCTGCAGCATGTGCTTCAATTACGTCTCAGGAAATCGACAATGCCTACAGATCATTTATTAAAAGATTGCAACATTGCATAAATGAGGATAGTCAACATTTCGAACATTTATTATAATATGTAAAGGTCAACCCGACGTAAACAACGCACAATCTTTGCTGAAACACGTAAGTTTTAAACTTCCACATTTCATCCGCGTCAACATGATTATTCTTGCTCAAGGTCATTTCAAGGTTAAAAAGGTGGTATCCACTAAATTCGGTTTTTTATTGTCTATCATGCTATCGTAAAAAAAATATACTATTCCATTTAAAAAACATCGGTGACCTTGAAATTTCATTAAAAAAAAACGACATAAAAAATTTTTTTCTTCACCATTACATTTGCCCCCTGCAATAGTGTCACTTTGTCCTCTGAAGTTTTCTGATAGGACTGTAAATACGAAAGATATTTAGGTGTTCCCATTTATGTGGGACACCCTGTATATGCGAGTAATCTACAATAATATTTTTCCATAAACAGTACTATTTAGTAACACATAGATACTTGAAAGTAACATATTCTCGTGACCAAGAGAAGCGTCGGAAAACTTGTGTTACAGAAATGATTTTTTTCACAAGTTTAGTATATAAAATCGAGATAAAAACATACCTAGGATGTAAAGAAAGGTATATAGAGTAATGTTACGGCTTTTTGTTTTATACTCTTCGTTGGTTTTGATAGAATGAACAATCGATATAATTTTTTTTCAGAAAATTAATATGTAGCATGTAATAACTTTTTTTCTCCGCATAACACCTCTTTAATCTTTTGTGAGATTAATTAGTAGACATTGCTTTATACAATCCTTAAAAGTTTAGGTACGAATAACTGCGGACACAAAAGATATTTAGCTTTTTGTGCGATATCAGTACGGTATGAATCGACCGAATATCATATGCCTGATAATGATGAAATGTGACGAAAAAATGTTTCAAATAAAACTTGAACAGTATTCACATAGGTATAAACTGCAATATATAAAACTTTGAAAAAATTTTGTTGAAAAGAAAAAACAAGATCACTTCGATTTTTTAAATATTAAATTGTATTTTTGATTTGATAATGTTGTAGCTGGTTAAGACGAATTCAACAATATATATTATAACCTTCACACTATTAATAACGTTGCAATAGTTTACAACACTATTAATAACGTTGCAATAGTAATTTCTCTTAATCTGACGAAAAAATGTTTCAAATAAAAGTTTAACAGTATTCACATAGGTATAAACTGCAATATATAAAACTTTGAAAAAATTTTGTTGAAAAGAAAAAAACAAGATCGCTTCGATTTTTTAAACATTAAATTGTATTTCTGATTTGATAATGTTGTAGCTGGTGTTAAGACGAATTCAACGATATATAATATTATGACCTTCACACTATTAATAACGTTGCAATAGTTTTGGCGCGCTAAACTGGCCAAATACTGTGCGGCGCACTATGGGCCAAACCGAAGAAATCTGTGTCAAAATCAAAGAACTTTCGATAGAAATGAGATAGAGCGATGAAATTTTTTTTAAATGAAAGCTGAAACTTTGCAGAATATGGGATAATTATGGAGATTGCGGTACGAACGTTTTATAACCTTGAAAAAATTCGTTAAACTTGCACAATTTCACAATACCACGCGCGGAAAAAATTTCTTTTTAACATCACATCATTTGCCGTAGATTTTTCACGCTGATTTCAAATCTGGTCTCAAAATTTGTCTATAACCTCAGGATTTTTCAAGAAATCGATTTTTGTGAAGAAAAACCATTGAAATCATCATTTTTTCGTTGAAATGATTTCATAACCCATTGATTTGTAGGTATATTGTATTACTATTTATGGAACACAATAAAAATAAACATAATGAAATATTTGAACGTTTAGAGTTACTTACGAAGCATGAAACTGATGAAACACTTCAAATCTCATGAGCGCTTGACGAATTGCTGCCATTCTCGCTGTCACTGCTTGTAGGCTGTGTGTGGCTGTAATGTAATTTAAATTAGATATCTGTTTTCCATAATTATATTTTCATTTACACAGGAAGCAAGGTAAGTATTTAATCTTTTTAACTTACTTCTCATAAACGAATTTTTTAACTTCTGCCGATATCTTATTTTTTTTGTGGAAGTTCAATCGATTTTCTATGAATATAAGTGAAATTTTTGGGTCGGTTATAATGGCCGATTAAAAACGTCTAGCAATCTATTTTCTCAAGTACATGCTCGACTCTTATGTTGCTTATGCATCAGTACTTTCCACATAGAAATATTTTTTGGAAGTGTCGAGATATAGCAAGACAGTTTCCATTACCCATAGTTTACTATTCAGAAGATGCAATTGAATCGTGGCATAAATTGTACAGAAAAAATATGATACTGCATCCACGACAAAGTAGCCGAAAAAAAAGATTGCTAGACATTTTTAATCGAGCATTATACCTAACTGACCCGAAAATTTCATTATATTCATAGAAAATCGTGATTGAACTTCCACAAAAAAAATAAGGTATCGGCAGAAGTTAAAAAATTCGTTTATGAGAAGTAAGTTAAAAAGATTAAATACTTACCTTACTTCCTGTGTAAATGAAAATATAATTATGGAAAACAGATATCTAATTTAAATTACATTACAGCCACACACAGCCTACAAGCAGTGACAGCGAGAATGGCAGCAATTCGTCAAGCGCTCACGAGATTTGAAGTGTTTCATCAGTTTCATGCTTCGTAAGTAACTCTAAACGTTCAAATATTTCATTATGTTTATTTTTATTGTGTTCCATAAATAGCAATACAATATCAGTGGGTTATCAAATCATTTCAATGGTTTTTCTTCACAAAAATCGATTTCTTGAAAAATCCTGAGGTTGTAGACAAATTTTGAGACCAGATTTGAAATCAGCGTGAAAAAATCTACGGCAAATGATGTGTCGCATGTTAAAAAAAAATTTTTTCCGCGCGTAGTATTTGAAAAACCACAATTTTCTTGAAATTGTGCAAGTTTAACGAATTCTTTCAACGTTATAAAACGTTCGTACCACAATCTCCATAATTATCCCATATTCTGCAAAGTTTCAGCTTTCATTTAAAAAAGATTTCATCGCTCTATCCCATTCCTATCGAAAGTTCTTTGATTTTGACACAGATTTCTTCGGTTTGGCCCATAGTGCGGTGCACCGTGGCGTAAACGGATGAATGTTGTGTCAAAAACAAAGAACTTTCGATAGAAATGAGATAGAGCGATGATTTTGTTTTAAATGAAAGCTGAAATATTGTAGAATATGGGAAAGATATAGAGATGATGGTACGAACGTTTTTTAACCTTGAAATCTGTGTTAAACTTGCAGAATTACAAGAAAATTGTGGTTTATCCAATACCACGAATGGATAGTTTTTTTCTTGACATGCTATATATACAGTGTGTTCACACTATTACTAGCCAGCGTTTTTCTTGTAAATAGTAAATATTAGAAAAAACGAAAGAGGAAAAGGTAGTACTGTTTTTTATACATAACACAATGGCATATGTAACTTTTTTGTGTTTATACTATTTTGCTAGATATGAGGGTGACCTTCCATTTTTCAAATGGAATGGTGTATATTGTTTTATATCACATGGAAGCGTGTCTAGACGAATTCATCCGTATACTGCACAGTGACCTTCAAGATCATGCGAGGTCAGAAATGGAAGTAACATTTTGAATATTTCATAAGGAAGTCATATTGAACATTTACTGTAGCCTCGCCAATAAAGAATGGCGAAGTTTCCGTTTACGTCCCTTCTCAGAATTCGATGAAATTTTGAAAATAGGTTCTTTTTTGGCTAAAGTGACAATTACCAGAACTTTTTGCGACTCGAAAAAAAATTTTGTCACTCTTCACCTTACCAACAAAGTCGTAGACAGCCCACATACCTCTATTACTAATTCAATTAATTGGTTTCGCGCAGAAATTCCTCGCCAAACCTAATCCAGACCTAACCAAGACCATAACCTAACCCTAACCTAACCCTAACCTAACTCAAACTATGTCATTTCCTGACAATCGTATTGATATATCTGTAGAAACAGTTGACGAGCTGTCGCATCATACTGACGCATACTCACAGCACGGACATAAAATAGAAAGTCGGTAAGTCGGTAAGGTAGAGAACGACATTGAAATGATAAAAAAAATTTTTTCGCAAAAAATCCTTCTGGCAGTCGTCATTTTAGTGAAAAAAGAATTTATATTTTTAAAATTTCATCGAATTCTGAGAAGGGACATAAACGGTAACACAGCCTAAAGAATACTTGTAGACACATTGGTATGTTAGAACGATTAAATCACTAAATACCGTTGAAATTATATGGTGTTCGGTGTCATTTTAATCAGAAAAATGTCAGAAATAAGTTAGTGAAGGTCCCATAAAAAAGTAATGACAGATAAACAGAAGTTTTGTAATTTGATTAATAGTGGTTCACACCGATACGCTTCGGCCGGGCCGCGCGATCCGTATTTACATGCTGTCCTTTTCTACGTTCGGCTTTTGATTGTACTCTCGGCGCGGTCGCCGCGGTAGACGCAGTCATAAAAAAATAATGTCGGCATGCGATCACCGTCTGTGCAGAACACATCTGTTTTCCAAGAATCGCGGCTCTACTGTGTATCTGTATCCTAAGCCTATTATATAAGAAATTCAATTAACCCTCGGACACCGAACCATCCCTACAACTATATAATTGATAATGTTTAGGGCTGCTTTATTTTCTATTTTTAAAAAAATTTGTTTTATGATTCTTCTTGTAGACACGTTAACGTTTTCATTGCTCCGAATGCAACAGCTGCTCATTCAATTAATTCGCCAGAAACTGAGTAATCGAATGAGGTCCATTTTTTGATACTCTGGGTCAAAATGAACCTAGACAGTGTCGGAGGGTGAATCATGTTACTATTACCGTTAAATTTCCAATGTTTTATATAGGTAGTTCAGTTTCTCAGTTTCATTTCTAAGAAATCGAATTTGTGTAGCTACTTTGGAATTTTCTTGCATCTTAGCAAGACTTCATTATTACCTGAAATAATGGTTTCACTAGACTAGAGACTAAAGTTGCTGATGCGCTACATAAATTGAAGACTTTAGAGGCTGGAGGTGTTACGTTACAGTCACGAAGTTTCGTGTAAATTGAGTTTAAAGTTGTTCAGCAACACACGCAGCTTGTGCAACATATGCTTAGCATTCTTGTTACAATCATACATTCTACGACAAGACAAAGTGAAATTAGAGATTCTCCACGAAATCTATAAGAATTCTATTTTCAAAAAAATATTACGAAACACCTACTTCATACGCTAATAAAAGGCTCATCGAGAATTCTCGTATCATCCATATCACCGGTACACTTTTACGACACATAGTCCGCGATCAGACAATGCCGCAACAGTCTCCAACTCCCTATATTTATCTTTTGCACACTTCGCCTATCAATCGAAGAAAAGAATTCAGACTTCTTTCTGGCAACAGAATATACAGGAGGGTTCACCAGATACAGTAAAGCCGCGATATTTCTCCGCGACCTTCTACCCAGAATTTTTCTAGTGCCTACCCATAACACTGACGGCCAACGCCGCAGGGCGACGATGATTGATCTCGGCTCGGGTATATCGATATGTCCACTAATAATCCAATTACAAAACTTCTTTATTTGTCATTACTTTTTTATGGAACTTTCATCAACTTATTTCTAGCATTTTTCTAATTAAAATGACACCAAATATATAATTTCAACTGTATTTAGTGGTTTAATTGACGGTATGGAGTAACTTTAGGACACAGAAGAAAATAGGGAGTGAAAAAGAAAGAAAAAGCGACCGCGATGGTCGACAAAAATTCAAAACTTATTGTATTGTTTAAAATACCAATGCGATGCTAACTTTTTTATTTTCAGTTTTCTTCTTATATAACCTTTCTCAAGATATTTGCCACATTTTTCTGATTAAAATGAGTCGTTCAAAAACCTCCAACGGGCTGTAGCTCCGTTAATTTGCAAAATTCTAGTCTAATTCTTTGAGTACATGTTTTCGAGATGTTCAATTGTTTATGTAAAAATATGGTATATATAGCATATGTTAAATATTGTATATGATAAATTGTAAGTTATGCTTTACATGTACAGTAAATATGTGCCAAATTGTATCTTGTTTGGTGTCATTTTAATCAGAAAAATGTCGCAAATATCTGTGGTTGTCAGGAAAAACGCCACAAGTCACAATTTCAAAAAATTCGAGTTTATGCATTAATTGAATTTTATAATGCAGAATTTACGTATTTACCAGAAAAATGTCATAAAAACAAATTCGAGAGGATCAAAAAAATAATGCAATTTAATCGAAGTCTATATAGTACTTTAGTTTACTTATGCTTATTGGTTTTAATTATATTGTATATACTATTAGTCCTATGTCAAAGCATTAGTAATCAAAACTTTAAACGACAATATCTCAAAAGTGAAACTGACAACTATAGAAATATTGGTAAAGAAGTTTCAATATTGCACTAGTACAGTAATTTCTCAAATACTGCCCAACAGCCGTGTTCTGCACGGACAGTGTTCGCATAGGGACACTATTTTTGATTTATGACTGCATCTACCGCGCCGACCACACCGAGCGAGACTTCAATAGAGAGCCGAACATAGATGAGGACAGAATGAAATACGGATCGCGTGGCCGAAGTGTGTCTACTCTCCAACAGCCGTGTTCTGCACGGAGAGTGTCCGCATAGGAATACTATTTTTTTATGACTGCGTCTACTGCGCCGAGCGAGACTTCAATAAAGAGCTGAACATAGAGAAGGACAGAATGAGTGGCCGGAGCGTGTCGCCGACGGCGACTGTCCGCGTCTCTTTCTTTCCCATACGCTGCCCTTCCTTGCGACCGAAACTTTCACCGTTGATTAAACCACTAAATGCAATTGAAACTACAGTATTTTATCCATAAATGTCCCAAAAGTCTGGCCTGTAAATGTCCCATATTTATCCCCACTACTGCGGGGTATACCCCCTTGAGGGGCCATGAAACTCGAGAGGCCTCGGTCGCCGAGAAGTATGATATCATGCGGCTCGAGTATATCGGTGAGATCACACTAATCCGAATTTCTAACTTCTTTATTTTTCATTATATTTTTATGGGACTTCGAAAAACGTATTCGTGGCATTTTTCTAATGCAAAATCATACCAAATATGATATAATTCCGATGATATTTACTTGTAATAGGCGATTATAAATGTAAATATCATTTACAAGTAAATATCATCGGAATTATATCATATTTGGTATGATTTTGCATTAGAAAAATGCCACGAATACGTTTTTCGAAGTCCCATAAAAAAATAATGAAAAATAAAGAAGTTAGAAATTCAGATTAGTTATGTTTACACTTCTCGGCGACTGAGCTTCTCGAGCTCGGCTGTCCTTATCTACGTTCGGCAAAAGTCAAAGAATACTATCCCTGGCGCATAAATGTCCCTCGGCAGATCCGTGCTGGGTATATCGATAAAACACTGTATATCGTGTTTGATCTTGTTTTAATCAGAAAAATGCCAAAAATAAGTCAATAAAAGCCCATAAAAGATAATGAAAATTAAGAAATTTGAACATTCGATTCATGGTGTCAATGTACTGGTGTTGACACCGAGCCGAGATCAATCATCGCCGCCCTATGGCGCGGCGCGGCGTTGGCCGGCAGTGGAGTGAGTAGGCACTGGACAACGTTTACGTAGACGACCCCGGACAGCATTTGAGAAATTACTGTATTGTCTCACCGATACGCTATTTTTTGTTGCGCCTTCGGCCGCGCGATCCGTGTTTACACGTGCTGTCCTTTTCTACGTTCGGCGGGGTCAACGAAGCTACAAGAAAATAGTGTCCAGTTCCGCTGTATGTCACAACACAGAAATTGACTTAGAATGGGACATTACTGTAATATCTGGTGAACCACCCTGCATGTTGTTCTGTGGTGGTTCCTGACATTTTCGGATTCTCGCACACCTCTAATAAATAGCAATTCTATGAGCTTATTCTTCGTTTTGACGATTTTGGACCAGTGTGTGTCGGAGGATCGGCGGATAGAAGGGCGGGAAGATGACAAGTCTGTTGCAAATGTGCTCCGAGGAGGCACATTTCGCGAATGAACCAAGCGTGGTATACATATTTAGCGGTACCGGCGTTTATCCGCGCTATCATCATTTACCATGCTATTTATGTGTTTTCGCCGTTGCGCAACGGCCTTACGATCGCCAGCCATGCCTATGCTCTCCGATGCGCGGCGTTACGTGGACGGCCGCGGGATTTCGCGGCTAACCAGATATTCGGAGATAGTCGATCAACATTATGGACACCGCGATTGCTCGGCGACGCTCGCGAATTGAAACTCGTGCTAAACAGCCACCTTCCGTTATCTAACTCTCGCTCGCAAGCCAATTAACGCTGCAGCGTGTCTTCAAAACTCGCGCGGGACATCGTTTTCGAGATAAGCTGAATCGTGTGCGCGTTGAGGGTCCTTTGGCGATCGCTCGTTTGGAAAATTGTTCCTATCGATTTGCCTAATGAAAAAGTTGCTTGTGGTATCCGATTACAACGAGATTTGATAATTGTTACATGCACGAATTAATTAGTACAAATGTGGAGGAGATTTTGATAAAACTTGAGATCTCGAGAGATTTTGCGTTGAATCGAGTACATTAACCACCGGTATATCGCGATTGAAAGGTCCTAACGATCTAAACAGATATAAGAAATACGAATCTCCTATGTCCTATGGCAAACTCATTAGTCAAAAGAGCCAAACATCAGCAGTACAACGATTTAGATTTATTTTAGAAAATGTTTTTATCAGACATAGCATGGTTTCAAGAAAGCTTTCACGTGATTGCAGCAAATCTTTTGTAGAAAAAATTAAAAAAGCAATTTTTTGCAATTTTATGAATTCGCCTTGAAATCCTCTAACAAATAGGCGTAAAGAAATTATAGGTGTATTTGCAAAAAATTGAAGGTGACCTTGAAAAATCAAAAAGAGTTGACGAAAAATTTGCTAAAATTACATGAAAGCTCTCTTGAAACCAGACTATACGTGATAAAAATATTTTCGATCGGACTGCTAATAACAGAGTAATCTCTACTGGTCACAATTCGTGGTTCACCCTGTATTTAATATTTTATATGACTATTTCAATTTAGATATAACATACTTACGTATTGAAAATTGAATTAAAATAAATTTTATGTGGCAAAGAGCCGCACGACCACTGTCCTATGGCAACAAGTGTACAATCTTTTTAAACAATTTTTTTGAACGCTTACAGTACATTCATTGCCACGCGAAATACATATGTATGAAGCTTTTTTAAACAGTGCCCCTGATTCGCAAACTATAATCCAATTTTTATTCCTTGCATCAACAGTGTCGCTATTTTCAACAAGCAAGTAATAAAACAAAAAAAATATGCAAAATGTACAATTGTACGACGATGCACCGACGCAGGTTGCTCCAACAAATCACCCATGAATTGTTACGAAAGTTATACATCCACTTCACCGCGTGCAAATAAATAGTTTTCAACCCCGATTTATCAGTCTCTGATTGCCGGCATCCTGCAACTATTATAGTGTTCTTTTTTCCCTGGAAAAAGTTTTCCCTGTTGGTAACAAGTTACAAGCTCTTCATCAAGATAAGAATAAATCCCATCAGCGGTATGCTGAAATGCATCGCGCCATAGCAGAACGCCGAACAATGCGAGGTAAGAGTGAAAAATCTGCAATATCGGACAAGCCGACCAAGAATTTTGTTCACACCATTACAAGGATGCTCCTTGACACGGAATGGACCTTAGACCACATGTCTGTGGTTGTCAGGAAAAACGCCGCATTTCACAATTTCAAAAAATTTGAGTTTATGCATTAATTGGGCTTCATAGTATACACTCATACACGAAAGTATTCGAACGCTTACAATTCTAACATTCAATTAACACTAGGTTTACGGAGCTCTAGAAATAACTATTTCACATTATTTTATAAACATAACAGGTATGTGTCTATCCAAATTTTTGGCCATTTTTCCAATAATATATACCCAAAGAAATAAATTTGGTAAATAATTCCTCAGGGAAGCATCTTTACAATCTTAATAATTGCAAATTAAAAAAAATTAGAACCTATCATTTTGACGGGTCCCGTAAACCTAGTGTTAATGAGATACAGTGGCCGGAATTAATGTCCGGGCGCTCTAAACAAGGCGATAACTTTTTTAATATTGTACTATACAATTTGAACTTTTTTGGGAAGTTAGAGCAATTAGTTTACTACAGGATGTGAAAAGAAATTTTTTCAAAAATTGCATTAGATCGGAATTGTAGAAAAAATACTAAAAGTTGCATTTTACAATTTTTTTGACCTATATATATTGTGGATCTATATTGAAAATTTAAAAAATACGTTTTGTAGATCTGTGTCAATTATATGCACTATGAAAGTTTCATCGAAATCGGTTGATGCGGGAAAAGACGACAGACATTGAAAGATGTAAGATCTTAGACCTTAGATTTATTGCAGTTAGAGGCCGAAAATCGTGAAAATCTGCAATTTCACTATCCAACAGCCAAAAAACGTTTCGATTCTCACTATGCGATTCTTAAAGAATTCTTCGCGCTGATTCCGAATAAACATGTTTAAACAATCATTAAAGACGGAGAGGCACCACTTTTGCACCGATTTTTGAGGATATTTTTCAATTTATATAAAAAAATAAGGGCCCAGCGGAAAATCGAACTGTACTACGCAATAGAGCAGACTTTTATCTTGAGAAACCAACCTTTCAAATTTCCAACCTCGAGGTTTTTTTTCGAACCAGAAAGCAAAATATCTTCGCCCGACATGAGATGCCGCCAGTGACGCTCACCACTAGAACGGGCGTTCGCTGCGCCGCGCCGTATCCCGTAGAACGACCGCGCTGGTGGCAGAGCACTACTGGCGGCGACTCGTGTCGGGCGACACTGTCGGGCGATGATATTTTGCTTTCTGGTTCGGTAAAAACGTTGACATTCGAAACTTGAAAGGGTGGTTTCTCAAGATAAAAGTCTGCTCTGTCGCGTGGTATAGTTTTCCTCTGGATCCTTACTTTTTCAGATAAATAAAAAAATATCAAAAAACGGTGCAAAAGTAATACCTCTCTGTCTTTAATGATTGTTTAAACATGTTAAACAATCATAATTTATTAGTATTGCACATCAATGGATTCGGGAAAGTCTAGAGAATCTTTTGCTATAAAGAACAATACAATATCTTTTATAATAACATCACAATATTTGTTCAAAGTCGAAAAATATGTCTTTTTTTCAAACTCAAATTTCTCAAAAACTGTGCGTCTAGGAGAAAAATTAAGAACAGATTCGGAATCAGCGCGAAAAATTATAAGAATCGCATAGTGAGAATCGAAACGTCAAAAAAAAGTTGAAATTTGTTGGACCGTGTTTTTACCATCTTTAAACGTTTGCAGCTCATTCAAACATCGACCGATTTTGACGACATTTTTAGAATATGTTTAATTCACACAGATCTACAAAACGTATATTTTAAATTTTCAATATAGGCCCACATAAAAAAATTGTAAAATGCAACTTTTAGTATTTTTTTCTACAATTCTGATCTATTGCAATTTTCGAAAAAATTTCTTTTCACATCCTGTAGTAAACTAATTGCTCTAACTTCCCAAAAAAGTTCAAATCATATAGTACAATATTAAAAAAATTATCGTCTTTTTTAGAGCGTCCGAATATTAATTCCGGCCGCTGTAAGTCTTCAATATTTTGATATTACGACAATTACTTGTATCTTTCCGTTGTGATTGCTGTTTTTTCTATTTTTCTTAATCTGTTTATACTAAATTTATTTTGTATAAAATAAAACGACAAGAATTGAGTATTCTATATTTTAAGCGCACAGAACGCTGGCTTCTGACATTGACGGTAATGTTTTGTTTTGGAAGAACTATCTTGTACCTGCGACACGGTCCAGAAGAACAACACAAGTCCAGTGGACTTGCGTCGTTTTACCTAAAGCGTTGTGAATTATTACTATTATTCTTATTATTATTCAAGTTAATTATATACAAATATGCAATATCATGCAAAGTGAAAGAAATATACACTTATATTGTATTTCAAAAAGAAAACAAGGAAACATCACTAGAACAAAAAATTAGTGATCCAAACTTTAAACGGCAATATCTCGAAAGTGAAATTATGTGACATGTTGCGTTTTTACAGACAACCACAGATATACTTATAGACCCGGCTTCAGATAACATGTTTCAAGATTACATCGTCTACCAGTCTACCAGATGATGGATGTGGGCAAAGTGCTATAGTCTGTTGAGAAGTCGTAGTAGCGCGAACCTAAAGTGTTGGAGGGGAAAGGGGAATCGTCGCCGTATCTTATTCTATTACTCGTATTTTATTACTAGACTGCGGATCTTTATGCATTTATAGCAAAATTGAGTAGATGAAATTCAAAATTGTTGGAAAATATTAAAAATTGAAGATGTCAATATCTCCTCAATCAATTTCTCCTCTATTCAAATCATTGAGAGAAGAAATAACATGCAATTTAGTTTCTATTTCTTGCAATTTTTATTTTCCATGAAGATCCGCTGTCTCAGTATGTTAAATAGTGCTAACTCATTTTCCCAATTATAATTTGGAAAAAGTTAAATTTTAATGCAGATGTTGATAGTATGAAAGCTGTATTTATTTCCTCACAACTTACTTTATTTAAAAAAAAAGAATAGTAAAAAGAATATATATATACCGGGTGATTCACGACAAACAGGCCACCTAAATAGCTCCGTTAGGATTAGAGATAGAAGAAAATGTTAGAGAGAAAAGTTGTACTGTTAAAGGGGGCAAATATGGCGATATAAAAAAATGTTCCGATTGTAGTCGTTTTCAAGGTCTTTTGAAAGTCATCGATAATTTTTAAATAGCACCATATATTTTTAACTTCACAGTGTTGTAGCTGATGTCAAGACGAGTTCAATGATGTAGTACACTATGACCTTCAAATGACCTTGGACTCATTAATAGATATAGTTTGACTACTTTTTTTGATCAACGGAAATTTAATTTCTTCAGTCATTAGGTCTCATAACACGTATTCCGTTAACGGAAGGTGATCTCTAAGCGTACACAAACAAGATTATCAACAAACTACTAATATGTATGCCGAGTATCAGTTTATCGATCACCGTTTAACGATGCGTTACTCAAATGAGCACAAGACCGATCTTATTTCCATTTATTACGAAAGTCGTCAATGTCTTCGAGAAGCTGTTCGTCTTTACAAAGACCGATTTCCTGATCGTCGATGTCCATCTCGTTCTACCTATTCAAATTTAGTTAAAAAGTTCCGTGAATTAGGCAATGTAGAAAATAAAAGACCTGAAAGTGAGAAGTGTAACAAATGAAGCAAATGCAGTCAATGTTCTTGGTGCAGTAAATGTAAATCCTTGCATCAGCACTAGACAACTCAGTAGAGAAAGTGGCATTAACCAAGCAAGTATCATCCGAATATTTCGATTACACAAATTCCATCCATATCACATATCGCTCCACCAAGAACTTCATGGAAGAGATTTTGAAAATCGCGTAAATTTTTGTGAGTGGGGTTTGAGGCAAATTAGAAATGATAGCCGATTTTTTAGTAACGTATTATTTACTGATGAGGCTTCCTTCACAAATCATGATCAAGTTAATTTAAGAAATATGCATTACTGGAATAATGCGAATCCACGATGGTTACGACAAGTGGATAAACAATGACCCTGGACTATCAACGTTTGGTGCGGAATTTTGAATAATAAAATAATTGGACCCTTTTTTATTCCCGGCACATTAAACGCAACTAGATACCTTACGTTTTTAGAAGAAACATTGCCCATATTATTAGAAGATATTCCTTTAGAAATTCGTCGAGTAATGTGGTACCAATACGATGGCTGTCCTACTCATTCTTCACGTACCGTAAGAGAATTTCTGAACAATAAATTTCCAAATCGCTGAATAGGATGTAATGGACACATACTATGGCCAGCTCGTTCCCCCGATCTAACTCCTCTTGATTTTTTTTTGTGGGGAACACTCAAAGATGATGTATATCGTGATCAACCAACTACACCAGAGAACATGCAAGAAAGAATAATTAGCTCTTGTAGATCAATTCCAACAGAAACAATTGAAAGTACAATTGATTGCCTTGTAAAACGTTTAAATATTTATGTTACTGTTCAAGGTCAAAATTTCGAACATTTAATTTAGTTCAAACAAAATGATTGCACATTTTGAAGTTATCATTGCTTTATCATAAATTTTCTAGTCCAAGGTCATTTGAAGGTCATAGTGTACCACATCATTGAATTCGTCTTGACATCAGCTAGAACACTATGAAGTTAAAAATATATGGTGCTATTTAAAAATTATCAATGACCTTCAAAAGACCTTGAAAACGACTACAATCAGAATATTTTTTTATATCACCATATTTGCCCCCTTTAACAGTACAACTTTTCTCTGTAACATTTTCTTCTATCTCTAATCCTAACGGAGCTATTTAGGTGGCCTGTTTGTCGTGAATCACCCGGTATATATAAAATTATATATATGTGATATTAAGTATAGAATACTTACTTGTGAAAAAATATATTTGTATCACGGTTTCGTCGTTCCTTACAATTCTTTATGCAACGAGTTTGCACCATTTTTCTAAATGTTTACGAAATAATGCATAAATGTACTAGTATATCTTACTTTTCTATCGCTATCCACCATTTTGTATTATCTTGTGCCATGACTTGTGGGCACTAGACACTCCGGTATCTCGAAACACTGCGTTCCATGGAAATTGCATATCCTATATCTTTTATAAAAATTTGAGTTTATGCATTAATTGAGCTTTGGAGTATGGGATTTATATAGGTATTTACCAGAAAAAAGTCATGAAAACAAATTCGGAAGGCTCAGAAAATAATGCAATGTAACCAACATCCTATGTCAAAGAGTTAGTAATCAAAACTTAAATTTAACCAATGACCTATGTCAAAGCATTAGTAATCAAAACTTTAAACGGCAATATCTCCAAATTGAAAATATGTGACATGCGGCGTTCTTCCTGCCAACCACAGATATGGTCTAACAAGCCGTCTAAGGAATGGACCGAGTTCGAGTGGGTGCTCGAAAGTGGCAATACGGCCCTGTCCTTCAGACACGTTCTTCAGCGGCGTGGCGTGCGTCGCCTCCAGCACCGCCACGCCGTCGCAGTCGGCGTCGTCGTCGGCGTCGTCTCCGGCGTCGTCTCCGGCGTCGTCGTCGTCCTCGTAGTCGCGATTGACTCAGAGGCCAGCAATGCGGTTCTCCCCCATTGCACCCTGGCGATCGAAATCGAACGAAATATTCTCTCGCCGCTTGCTCGCGCGGATTTCATATACACGTATACGCGTACGCGTGTACCCGCGCACGCAGAACCCCGCAGGGACACGAACGATCCGGTATTGCAGGTCGCGTGTAAAGACGAGCTCGTGTGTGCACGGGTGGTACACCAGCCACGACACCGAGGTGGTGGGTACCTACACCCATAACCATGGGCACGGGACCTCGGTTGGCTCAGAAAAATCGCCAAGGTGTATCCAGAGGAACGTGCGAGTGCGAGCGTGAGCGTATACGTGCACGCGGAGAGAGCGAGAGAGAGAGCGAGAGAAAGAGAGAGAAAGGAAGTATATTGGCCTGCGCAGAGACGGTGAGGACACGGCCGAGTCGCTCCGCAGGAGTTGCAGCAGTTTCGCAAAGCAACGACAATGATCACCATGGAAGGCAACCGGTTGCACGCGCTAAAAATACGATGAACGACGCGGAACGCCGAAGAGGAGTTAGTTAATGCGTCGGCCGGCCAGAAACTGTTCCGTTCGTTATTAAGTTGAACGCGAAGAGGATGGGCTGCTGGCGCCGCGCCGGGCCCTGGAGCCCGACTCTGCGCGTGCCGGCGACCGACGCGACATCGCCCCCTCACCGTCAGCCTCGTGTGTATTCGTCTCGAAGGGTCCTTACACGGGCCCGAGGACACTTTACGGGAGCACGGGCCTTTGGGTCCACCTTCCGCTGCGCCGCGTCGCGTCGCGTCTCTCCCTATCCGTTCTCTGTTCGTCGCCGGTGCTGTTATATTCGTTACCGTAATTATTAGCTTGCTCGGCCGATGGAAATCTATCGAACCGATCGTTGTGTTTCGGGAACGCCTGTAATCCACGCGCTCGCGTGGAGATCCAAGGCTACATCTTGCCGCGCAAAGAAATACGTTTTTTTAAAAGTATGGCATTACGCAGGTTAATGTATAACATCAGGCCTGATAAGATATAAACGCAGCGCGGCTCGGTTCGTTATTGCTTGTAATAAGCCGCGACGCCGAGAGTGCACGCCGCGCCGCGCTGCACTGCGCTGCACTGCGTCGTTCGCCGGCTCCGGCCCCGGCTCGGGTACGCCACGGGACGAACCGAACGGTATCGTGTTGCAATATCTTGTCTCGGGGCCTGCGCCTTTTTTCGTAACAAGATCACGGTGAATCTGCGAAAATGGTAGCCACGGCGTAACGAGAAATTCAAAGTAGCGCGGCGAACGGTCCGGTGAACGATTGGAAAGCTCCGCGATCCATCGGCCCGGTCAGGATTCGTTCTGCTTTTTCTGATATTCGTAATTGGATTCCGCGAAAAACCCAGCCGATCTTACTCTGGCCTGATTAAACGTTCACATTGTAGGTACGCACCTGCCACCCGATGCGCGAACCCCATGATTATTTGCGTACGAGCGGGCAACGTGCGCCCGAAACTTTCGAATTCGCCTTCCTGTTCTACTTCTAGCTTTGGCATTTTTTATGTAATTTACAGTATCTCGTATTAACCCTCTGCACTCCTTTGTCGAGCGTGACTCGACATCGAACAAAGGAAAATGTGAATGAAATGTGTTTAATATATGTGTATTTGGTTCTTCCTTTATGTATTTAAGTCGTACTTTTTAGTTGAAAACAAATATAAATTACGACAAAGTTTGAGAGCTACATTTAATATAATTAGTAAACAAAATTGTTTAAAATAAGTAACTGTCAAGGAACTGTCCTTTGAGATTCTCAAATTGAATCACTTGAAATAGTAGGGAGTTATTGGTAACAAAAGTGAAAAATATATTCGCAGTGCAAAGGGTTAACCCTCATCCGTCAAATAATAATCCTCGATGAAATGATCGTCGGTGATTTCGACATGTTCGTAAACAAACATTGTCGGCTAGCACAGTATGGGTGAAATTGTGTCGATGATTGTCAATGATTTAAGGCAATCCACATTTCTAATGTGTCACCGTTTTCACCATTGTCCAAAAATTGCGCTTCATTTGTAGCTACTAGACTGCGGATCTTTATGCGTTTATGCCTTATAAATATGTTCAAAAAACGCTGGAGTATCAAATTCAACAGAATTTAGTACGATTTTTATTTATTATCGATCTACACAGAAGCTATTATCAATGAAGATGAGATTTTATTTGGTCCCACTTTCTTCTTTGTCTACAAAACTTGAAAATTGCATAAACATCCCCAATCTAGTAACTACAATCGATCGCATCGAATACTGAAATAAAGACGTTCAAAAGTTGAAAAATTTGAAGTACGTTTTATTTAAAGAAAAGACGATATTGAGGTTTGTATATGTACATAGATGGTAGTTTCGACACTAGCGTGAGCAGCGTTCGATAGTTCCACCGCAATTATATCAGAATTATAGCTGTCATCGATTATCAGCTGATTACACACGGTGATTACCGAGGCAATTAGATCGATGAATAAGCGGCTGACACGCACGTGCGCGCACACGTTATTTTCACACTCGAGTGTCAAGCGTAGGAGTGACGGTGCGCATATGTTTCGGGGGTGGAACCACTCCTGCGAGAGGGTGCACGCGCTGGCACGTTACAAGGCTTGGCCGTAAATTGGGCATGGGTCTCGGGGCCCGAATCGGCCCGCTCATCGTCGCATCGATAAAAAGAGACAAGCGGGAATGTAGTTTCGGGAAGCATGTACACGATAACTCCGAGGTATTTACGAGCGAGTTGAGAGAGCACGAGCTCTCGCCAGAAGTCGGCAGGTGCTCGTGGCAAAAGGTGGCGTCCCGAGACAGCCTTGAGAGAGCGTGCACAGGTCGTTGCTTTCGGAGAACGATGAGAAACAAAATTAGTCGCCTTTGCCGAACGAGAGCTCACGTAGTTATTCCGTTCGCGAGAAAGTTTTCGGACCAATGCCGGAGATATAGCTTTGTTCTTTCTCGCCGGGAGAAGGTAATTTGTCGAATGACTCGCCGTGACGGCCGGCGAGCAGGTTTCCAGAATTTTTCACGGTGCCGTTTCACAGATTTTTGTACCTGGATAATTTATTACGCGTCTCTTAACATAATTTCGAACAGGTAAACGAAAACGGCCGACGGACTTTTCTACAGTCTCTCGAGGCTTTCTAGACATTTATAAGACCTAATTGAGGTGAAGGGATATTATTATGATTTATTGTCCGCCGACAGGTGTAAGCGAGTCGCAAATTCGGCGAATCTTCGTCCCTTTACTTCATTCTGCGACGAAGATACCTGCCGCCGATTGATAAAGTTTACAGCGACGCGGCAATAAAAGGATACCAAATTTTCGTTCAGTGATTGTCCGTAAACGTGAATTTTTTACATATACTTCGTACACGAGATACCGAGGCGCAGGCAATAAAAGTTTTTAATATTCTGGAATTATTCTGGAACGTCTCGGGCTGTCCTCGAGAATGGAGGACGCGAGTCCCGATTGTACGGGCCCGTCTAAAAATCGAGCAATCGGTCGGTTCTGGGGAGAGGACGAAGGGTCGTCGGCAGAGAACAATGGATCACGGTTGCACCTCGGTTCAAGGTCCGCGGTGCATTTAGATCGGTTTAGACCCGAATTCCCCCTTTTCACTCTCGACAAAGCCCCGCTGGTCGTACAGGTGCGGTTTTTGCCGAACCGTGATTTTCACCGATTATTAAGAGGTTACAGGTATCGACTAAAGTAATTACTTCTCGTATCCTTCGTATCCGTCGTATCGAGCACCTCCGACAATTAGAAAGAAAGGAGGAAGACAGCGTTTCTTGTATCGTTCGGCTTTATACGTGCTCTGAACTGGTTCCTTTTAAAAATTTATCGCAGCGCTCCTTTAAAGAGAACCCGTGAACAGAGGGAGAGGGGAGGATGTCCCTTTATTAAGGTGTGCTCTTCAACGAACACGTAACGACCCCACGAGTTTTTGCAATGCCCGATGAGAATGGAATTTTAATGGATTTTTCTGCAAGAATTAACGATCCAGCTTTTTTTCGGGAATTCACGCTTATGTTAATTGCCCGAACGTCCGAGAAATTGCAACATCGGCTGTGTTGTTGATTCGCGATCGGCGACGATTCGCACGCAATACGCTCTCGAAGTCCGTGGAATCATCGCCGACGGAGTTCAAGGACGATAGATCTGAGGAACTTAACCTAGCTTAACCGATTCATAGTTAAGAATCGCTCTCCTTGATACCTCGATTACAGAAAGTTAACCCTTCTACATGGATTACACGGCATAACGTGTTCATACGAGATGCGTCGAGGGGCGATCCCGTAGAAACAAGTTTAGCGAGAGTCGAACATTTCGACGCGACTGAAATATTCGTCTTCGAAAATGTATCCTCGCGGCACAAATTTGTAAGCAACATTCAAAGGCTGCTAATCTACTAATGATCGAATCAGAAACGGACAAAAATTTACGGTGAAAGAGGCCGGATCGTAAACGCTTATCGCGGGACGTCGAGTATAATTAAACCGTAACAAAATCCCGTGCAGTCCCGGGCAAAGAATCCTACTTTCGTATCAATACTGCGGACCGGTCGAGATTTTCTTTGAAATACTCTTGACGTCGTGTCTAATTTACGGCGTGATAGAGTCTCAAACGATCCAACTACGGTTTACGACTCGAACGATGCCTTGCTATTATTTCTCGGGAGTCGTAAATTTCCTTCCTGTTGCATTTCCCTCGCGCCGCGGATGTTGCCGCAATGACTGCACGCACCTCGAAAAAGTAGCCGGCGGAGCACGTTTGCTAGGCACCCTATATGCATCGCGGAGGTCGTTGACGGGTCCGCGCCGCGTCGCGTCGCGCCGCGCTGCGCCGCGCCGTGCCGCGCCGCGGAGAGAAAAGGGTGTTGTATCGCGAGGTTCGCAAGTGAACGACACCGATGCCGGCGAGCGTTCATGGGAAACGCGGTGTCGTCGCTGGCAGTCTCTGAGACGAGCGACCGGGGATAAATCGAACCGACGACGGACACGTTGGCCCGTGCTGATCAGAGTTTACCATTGAGATGTAAATTTGACAAGAAAAATAAAGCACAAAACCGACGAAGGGACGGTATTCCATTTTCGAAAAATTCATATTTCCAACGAGTCCGGACAATAAGTTCGAATTAAGAGCACGGTCCGAACAATGGTTAGTAGATAATTGAATTAAACAAAGTGACGCTGACGGAATAAAAGAGCAACCCTCGGGTCGAGGCGTCTCAGTCTGTCGCCGCTAGATGGAGCTAGGAGATCCAAGCTAGGTCCCGGGCTCGCAATCATCGCCGTGGAAAATCGGTGGTGCAGCCGGCGGATCTATAGGTAAACTTTGCGAAGGCTCGAGCACGAGCGATAATGCGGAGGGGGTTGCAAGCCGGTAGAGACGAGTGCACGCGCCCGTATCCGGAGGCGAACGAAGCGCGGCGCTCTCGGCCGGTAGGTGCGCTCGCACTTTGTACGCCGGTTGGTCGTTGAGTGGTGGGGAGGGGTGGTACGTGGCCACGTGACCCATCCGACCAATCGGCGAGGCGCATAGCCGGCGTCCGGCACATGGCGGCGCGCCGGCTGTAGCACCCGCAGTCGCAGTACGTCGCAGTCAATCGCAGTGGTAACACGAGCGAGAGGGTAGTTGCACGCGCCTGCCTTCGAAAGGAAAGATCGCGGTGAGGGAGAGACAGCGACAGTGAGAGAAAGGGAGAGAGAGAAGGATAGAACGCGTGGCGAAGAGAGAAAGAAGGATCGAAAGAGAGAGAGAGAGAGCGCGGCGCCCCTTGCCTCCGTTTTCAGTGCTTCAGTCGCGCGACGACGCTCTCGGACGCTTTAGTCAGTCGGCCGGTGACGAGGCTCCCACAACGTGATACACGCGCCCGTTACGTTACGTTACGTTACGTCGTCCCGTCGAAGGCGAGAACGAGAACGAGAAAGCGAACGAGATATACAGGATAGAAACACAGAAGGAAGGACGAACGAACGAATTCTTACATATATATATACATATATATACATATATACATGTATATATATATATACGCACGTACATATAGAGTTATATATATGTATATCGGTTAACATACAGAAATACACGAAGAAAGCAAAACACGAGTATCGGCTAGACGACGACTTTGACGGTTGCTAGTCGCGCGCTCTCGAAACACGAATATCATTTACGAACTGCTACACACGACCAGTGCGAATATATCGAGAAGGCCATTTTCGTCGCTGGCATTAACCACGCGGTGAAAGAAAGCGCGCGCGCGAGTGAGACGGAACGATCGACGGGAAAAGGACGTGCGATCGTGGACGAGACACGAGACACGAGATTACGAGCGGGTAGCCCACACGTTTCCAGTGTGCGAGCAACACTCACGCCGTGCGGCCGAGTATCGTGCGCGCCGCACCGAGTAGGAGGGACCCCGGGCGAAAAAAGAAGCAACACACAGATAAAACCGATCACCGGCGGCGAGTCAACGATTTTATTTTTGTACGGTGCATCGTTGGTTTTTCTCTTTTCCTGCGTACAGCGTATCTCCTCGTTAACGGTCGCGGGCTCTCGCGTGACGAATAAACCACGCCACTCTAGTCCTTCGTCCTAAATAATCGCGCTCGCGTGTGTGTGTGTGTGGTGTACGGCTCCGCGCGTGTGTGTTTTATATTGTCCGATCGTTTTGAAAGCGAAGACTTTGTATCGGCGCGGATCAACACCGTTCGATCGTACGGAAACGAGATACTGCATCGACGCACGGATTGTGAGGATCTGGACCAGAGAGAGAGAGAGAGAGAGAGAGAGAGACCGAAAGAAAATCAGTGCGAGGATCGGCGAATTGCAGAGATACTGTGGCTCGAAATCTGTGCAAATACGAACGTAATATATATACACACGCTCACATACACACATCTATACACACACGTTATCATTGACATTGCCGGTGCGACCGAAACGCGACGAGTTTGAATCGAACAGCATAATGCCGACCAGTTTATTCAGAGAAATGGATCGCGGCGCCAATGGTGGTGCTGCCACTTCCCTCGAGGACCAACGGGCCCTGCAATTGGCGTTGGAATTATCTATGCTCGGTCTCGAGGGTACTGCCGGATGCCCGGGTACCGGCACAGGAACCGGCAATGGAACAACCAACGACCCGGACCCTTTGCAAACGACACCGGCTGGTGTTTTCGAGGAGGCACGCTCGAAGAAGAGCCAGAACATGACCGAGTGCGTGCCGGTGCCTAGCAGCGAGCACGTGGCGGAGATCGTCGGCAGACAAGGTAAGCGCGAACATAACCTCTCAGAATCCGTCGATTCGACATCTCGCTCTCGCGAGGTTCGCGATGGCGGAACGTTACGGGTAAATATTAGGGCCGCCATACACATTCGCTCCTCAGGTCGGCTTTACTCGCACAGTCATATGTTTTAACCCTTTACTGCGAAGCGGTATAATTAGACTGCGGATCTTTATGCATTTGTGAAGAAATTGGTTGGGCGAAATATAAAACAGTAAAAGATTTGAAAAATTCAAGAATGTTGCAATGTTGCTTTTAAGGTAACAAAGTTAAGAGATAAAATCAATTTTTATGTTATTCCTGCTTCTCGCAATCAATGCAAAACATTTTTATTTTGCATAAAGATCCGCAGTCTAGTTATAATAGAAAAATAATGTCGCCGGTGGCCACTAGTGACAGTGGTGTAGCCTGGTATCTTTCATCGCGAAACTTTACAAAGTATTTGTAGAATGCAGCTAGATATTCCTTAGTACGTGGTCGATCGTTTACAATGAGAAAACATTGTTTTTAGAGTTGTACCTTACAAAGGCTTAATGCAACGTGAATGTGCATCCATTCGAATGGTTGCAAATAGTTTGATTCGAATTTGGTGGAAATCTCGTAGAGTCAAAATGGTGGATACGTATTTCCTTGTCTTTTTTATTCGAGACTAGAGGGTGAAACTACCTTTTGGAACTTGATCCTCGTAAGGCCAATTTCTAGAGGCCATATCTAGATACGAAACATAGATCTGAATTGAAATTAAGTAGTTTTTCAATACTAATATCAGCTTTATAATTTAATTAACCACGAACACAGTAAGTTAATCTCGTAGACCGGCCGCGCCGATATTCACGCGAAAGCCTATGCGGTTTGCAAATTGTACATATTGGGTTAATGCGAAATTGTATCACGATAAAATTCAATCGTCGAATATGTGATACCTGCGGTACTTTGTTATAAGTTGATTAGTCATTTAGTTTCCGTCTACGTACCGAGTGCGATGTATACTATAATTGCTCTATACTCTATGCACATAGTTCGGAGATAATGGTACGTATTGAAAAGTATTGCGCTGTCCGCATTTAATTATCATAATTATCAGAATTTAGACAATGGTTATCATTAGATTGCAAAACTTTATGCGAAATAAAAATGTTGTAGATACATAAATTGCGAGAAACAAGATCCAAGTAAACAGTTCTTTCTTTAATAATTCCAGTAAATTGAAAATATATTGATGTTTCTAAATCCTATTATTCTTTTCACTGTTTTAAATTGTACTTCCACCTACTTGTAATAAATGTATAAAATCCGCATAAAACCATCCAATTTTATTCAAACACATTTTATCATTCATTAAGTTTAACCGTTAGTAAACCTGTTACTAAAAATTGATGTACCATTATATACATTATTAAATATGTTGGTATCTAATCAATAACTAAAAATTTAAATAACTATAAAATTAAACAAATCAATCGTAGAATGGAATTATTCTAGGTCGGAAGAAATGTTTAATTTTCGAGTTAAAATAGGTCCGAGTGCAAAGAGTTAAGGGACAAATCTATCTAACTCGATCATGATATACTACATAAAAATTGATGGCATTAAATTAATTATTATGTTTTATCACGAAGGATATACATATAGGCGTAAGGATTTGTTTCTCGATCAAAATGGTCGGAGTATGAGGATTAAACACATTTTACTGTAGGTCGAGGATAAGTAGCTATTATTTTCCGCTGTTCTACGATTCTCCAAAATGTCGTCTAAATCGATTTTGAAGTCGAAAGCTCATCAGCATATTCTTCATAGAGTAAAACTTGAAAAATTTCATTCGTTTCTTTGATGGGAAGTTCCTTAAGATTAGTTCGGGGAAGGAGGAAGTGGTAAATTTCTTTATCTATCTACAGGATAGATTCGTCATTGTATGTATCACAATCAACAGTAGCTGATGTTTGTCAAGCGAACAAACACGGTAAAATAACGATTGTCTATATAATCTGCCACATAGCTCGTTATGTATGATCTCGACTAATCGCTTTCAAAAGTGTTCATCACTCATCTCGACTGTCTCAAATGGATATCATTCGATTCATATATCAACATCTCCGCATTAACAGCATCGAAATTTAATCTTTGTCTTCGTGTAGACGTTTCTATAGAATTCGCTGAGAAAAACGCATCATCCGTTACGTTAGTCGCTATTGAAATCATCGGGGGGAAAAATGGCGTTCTGTGTGCGCCGATCTAACATGCGCGAGCCATCCTTCAAAATCAATAACGATTTATCGTCGGATAAATTTTAAAATCGAAAAGTAAACTCGAAATCGTGACTCGATAAATCATGATTGTATGGAGTTGAGCTGATGGATACGAATCGTTCGACCGCGCGTCAACAAAGATATTCGTTGTGCTCTTTCGCAGATACTGCCGCGCCGCGCCGGTGCGAATGTCGAAAGTGACTTCCGGGTAGTCGCACGGTGGGCGTAAAACGTGTTCGGATACTTTTTCGGTCTAATAATACTGCATCAGGGGGTATTCTAGTCGAGGCAATACTTTAGGCTAATTTTAGGATATTTTTTCATTATACAACAACGAAAACAATACAACTTTTTATTATTGAACTCTCGCTTTCATTTACGTTCCTTCAATGCGCACGAATTTTTACATAAAGGATGTACGAAAATTGGTCTTGTTGTTGGCGACAAAGTAACGCGTGTATCCTTTTATATTTTTGGAAGATGAATCATGTAGTTCGTCTGTAGAATAATGCATGAAACACCATGAAATTCGCAGTACGTGTGGGTTTAGCAGAACTATTCACAAAAGAGTAGAACGCCAGCCAATTCGGTATCAGTAAGATATCTGTATGCGAAATACAAATTTTCCGCATCAAAGGTACTCTGGAATCAAAATAAAATTTGTTTCTTCCTTTTACAATTGGAGGGTTCTAAGGAATAAGGGTGTTTCATTAGTAAGAGTTTGATTGCATTAATAAAACCATGATACCAATAGCATACTATTCAAAACAATGTTGAGTAAATTTGAATCGAGTGAATTTCAAAATTACTTTGAAAAATGCTAGATTAGAAGATCCCCGAAGCCGGCGATCGAGAGCGACAGGACACGGACGCCGTTCGTTTGTGGCGTTTACGTAAGTCGAAGTCGCGGCGAGTATGTACTTTATTTTGCATTCCTTGTTACCCGGAATCTGCCTGCCGCGTATAGCACCGCCGACAGACAGTTCATTGGCACGGGCGTGAGCGTGCACGCTGCGAGGAGCCGCGGTATCAAGTAATGGTGCAATTAAAACCAATCTAACTTCGAAAAGCAAATTTGTTCGGTGAGCCCCGGTGGATCGTCGTACAGTGAACCCTGTCGTAGGTCGTGGCCGTTCATCGACTACCTTTGCGACGACGCGATAGCGACATCGACGTCGACGTCCATCTTCCGTTGCATCGGAGAAACAGTAGTAGTATTTATTTATTTCGGCCTCGCGGCCAGGAAATTGGACTTGGTTTATAGTTCTTCTATATAATATGTCACCCATCTCTCCATCCATCCATATCCCATGCCATACCCTATGCCTTATTGTCTATAATCGATGTTAATTTATCCTAATGTCTTAAATCTAATATTGCCTCTCCCTCTCTCCTTTTGATTATTTCTTTCCTTTTTTTCTCGATACTCCTGAGCCAGAGTCTACTATTTCCCCCACTCTTTTATCTTATACTATCTTTTCTATACTTATATTTATTCTCTCTACACCTTGACAGTCTTCTGCCAGATGCTTTAGCTTGCATCGGGGAAACAGTATTTGGACAGAGGAAAAGAATAAAGACAGATGGAAGCGAAAAGAGCCCTGCTTACACAAGTCGAGATCGCCTCGCAACTAAAGCGTCATGGCGTCGAACTCACCTAAACGGAAAAATCGGTCTCTCGCTGTTCTTTTCATCCCTTCTTTTCTCTGTGTTACATCATTTCCAGGAAAGGTGTCAGGAATAGCCGCGGTTTTGCGCTATCTCAGGGCACAACAATGATTCGAACGACGCGCCCGGTTAATGGGACCTGTCATGGCGGCCGCAGCGCGGCGCTTCGCGAAATTGCGAGAGCTGCGCAATGGTTTGTCGGTTCGGCTGGACACGACGTATCGCGACGCCGAAACGATCGTGCTTCCGCGCGATTTCGCCGATAACGCTTTTTGCCGGATTGTGTACACGAGCCAAGCAATTGTTATTATCCGGTAGCGCCGCGATTAAGCGGTGTTTACGGTAGCTGACAACCCATCGTTTCTGTAGAGGACACGGAACCTCGGCGACCATTAAACTTTCGAAATTTCAAACAAAACGCTCGCCTGAAAGTTTTACGAGCCCCATCTTCCTCCCAAACGTCAAAGCACGGTTCCGAACACAAACAAAGTCGACAGACATCCACGTGATGCGGCCGATGCAACCGCGTCTCTTCACGCACAAGCAACTAGGTTTTCCTTGTACATACAAAGTCGAAGTAGAAAATAACAGTTATCGTTCGGTGATATTTTGTTGAGCAATTGAAAGGAGATTTAACATATGCGTGTGTTTGACGAACGTGATTGCGCGTTTCAACCCCTGACTTTCTGCGGTACTCTGTGACATTTTATTTCATGTAAAATGAATTGGAGATATTTATGTAAACGCATATGTTCACGGACTGTTTAAAAATAAATTATTGAGTTTGAATTAGAATTAAAAACTCACATTTTACATTACCTTTCAGACCCACAGTCATAAATGGATCTTTATTTAATCTTTATTATCTTATAATCTTATAATCTTTATTATTTTTAATTCTATCTTAATCTTTCTTCTCTTACCAATTTTAATAAACCACAGATACGATAAACGATTTCTTAACGTAAGAAGAGAATGATATAAACTTAAAATTGGAGAAGATAAACGATGTTTCGTTTCATTTTTAGGCAAATTTTAAGAAAGTGCAATCACGTGAAATGTTATTCTCAGCGGTAGTAGTCATTGTAGATCTGAAATAAATAAAAATCGTACTAAATTTTGTGGAATTTTATCTTCTAGCATTTTTGAAAAGTTGAAGTGATAAATGCATAAAGATCCGCAGTCTATAACTATAACATGTTAATTTTTGACGCAAGTAACGTCAACGAAATTCCACGTGTAACAAATGTAGCCCGATTGTCGTTCATCTGAAAACATTCATCGATGTAGGAGGATTACATCTTGAAGGAGGAGATTTCCGCGAAAAGTGAATCTCTCGAAAGAAACTGGCATCTCTACGGAGAAATTCGAAACTCGCAGAGTCGTGGGACGCGGGTCGAGCGTTCCGTGACGTGTTTTGGAATTAAGAAAAGCTGAGTGGCCGCGGCGTGGCGCCACGTGGCTTGGCATTTAAATCTTACCGTCTGTCAGAGATCTTGCACCGCGATAAATAATCTCGTAACTCCGATCGCGGCGATCAATACCGAGCCTGCGGCCTCCGTTACATCTACCTCCGCGAGATCTACGCTTTTACCGATTAATCTTGAAGATAATACAAAGAAGGACTCTTTTTTTCTCGGGCGCAGTAGCAGTGCGGCGGCGCGGTGCGGCGTTCCCGATCGTTTAACAAACGCTTTTCGATTTCTCCTCGAACCACGATGGAATTCGACGTTCGCCGGGTGGGATTAAAATCTTTTTCAATATATATTTCCATGCATATTCCGATGAAATATGGAACGCGTGTAAATATACGCGGAAGGGACGCCTATCGATAGCACGTGCCGTCGATCGATCATCTACGTCTCGTTCCTGGCCACCGGGCGTATCTGTCGTCCCGTACAAGTGCGCGCGCAATTCTACCACGCGAGATACAATTTTGCAAACGCGGAATTGGACGGCCGCCAAGCCGTTCGTTCGGCCCTATCGGGCGTGCGTCCCGTTGAATTAGAAATCCATAAAAATCGTGAATTCCTTTCCTTATTCGGGTCGCCGCTATATCATTCTTACTCTCGTTAAATCGTCATCGGACGCCGCCAATTATTAACCAACTCATTAACTACTCAATCCTTCTGTATGACCAGCGTGGTATGATGTTACCATAAGCTCTCGATGATTTAGATATTAACACATTATTTACAGGCGATTATTGCATAATTACTGAAATTTTTCGGACCATGGCTGACGATTTTTTAATCGATCTTTGAACAGCAATAGCAATTTCAATCGTCAACCATGTAGTCACCCTCAGTAGTGTAATCTAATTATTTCATTTGGAGTTATTATCTGAAAGATTTTTAAGCTTCCATTTAGTACACCACAATTGTTGAAAAGTTTATTAATAAGTAGACTGCGTATATTTATTAAATTCAAAATTGTTGTAAAATTTTTAAATTTTAAAAATTAATTTTTTAATAATTCTCAGAGTCAATACGATACATCGACGTTGTCCGTGAAAGGTTGATTGGAAAATAACGATTTGGATGATGCAGCCTGTATTTTAATAGAGTTCAATACCTTGGATGGTATATTACGCCGATATCATTTTCCATGAGAAGACCGTTGCGTGGTCCCCGTTATCTGGTCGATAACGTTTTATTATATCTGAATAGCGTACCTGGCAACCGCGTCGCCATGCTCGTGCCAAAAGTATTCCCTGGACAGTTAGCTATTTCATAGATAATATTTCATGCGTTCCTCCACTACTTTGTCGACGAAAAGCAGCGTTACACTAAAGAAACCGACAGATCTTTAACAGTCTACAACAGCCAACATTAATAACAATTCAGAAACTCTTTTTTCTCGTGTCTTTTGCTTCCACCGACATCGTCAATTCCAATCAATTTGCAGACTCTATTATTTGTTCGCATAATAGAACTGAAAGTCACGCGATATCTCAATAAATGAAATTTTCATGCGACGCAGCAAACCGATCAAATCCATGTCTTTGGGGCTAGCAATGTTCTAACAGGTCTAATGGCGTCACGCAAACTTTCGTCTGCTAAATGCTTCGCCAGGATTTTATCTCTGTACACTCTGCATGCTCTTAAGACTCCGAAGACGGAAGGTTTCGATGATTGTACACAGAGTCATCAGATGAGGGAAGGGCACACGAATCGAGGGGAAAAAGTTACCCTCCCTCTGCTAGTACATGCACGGCCGAGACGAAAAGCGTCACGTGACCGTGCCGCGGTGAACGGGTGGGAAATAGCGTCGCAGAAGGGGATGGTAGAGTGGGAACACAAGACTTAATCTGACGACTCTGATTGTACATGTGACAATGTTTAGCTCCATTTACGCAGGCGTTCACCAACTCTTTTAAACATATTTTCAGTAGCACTTTGTCTAGATCCATTGAGCTCTTCTTATTGCACTCAGTTGTGCAACTTTCAGTTGAAATTAATCACCGGGAGCTGAGTAGCTGAAATACTGGGTCAGAATGGAACCAGTGATCGATGAAGGGTTGACTCGGCTACACTCTATCAGCGTCACACTCGGTTGTTCCAAGTTGCATGAAATAGGCAGTCAAAAACACAGTTCGAAAGTTTGCGACAGAGCTAGTCTTTTTGGATAAAATTGTCCCTAACATATTTCGATTTTTCTCTTTTATACTCGTATTTCATGAAACCAGTAAACGTTAAGGAAAGGTCGCTCATATTTCATTGCTCGGAATGAATTCCAAAGAAGCCTTGGTAATTCGATGAGTTGATTGTCGAGTAGCCATATTAAATCAATCGGAACCAATAAAAATTGTGTTAAAGAAAGAGTCGTTCCATTTGTTTTTTAGAAAAAAAAGACTTGACTTTTCATCGACTCGACCGTCGAGTGGCCATAATAAATCAATCCATCTACTTATCGTCGATAGAACGCGAAACGATGGCGCGTAAAGAAAGAAGCCGTAGAGCGTTCCGGTGATCACGTGAAGCGCGCTAATATTGACCGTTCAATAATATTAGGCTCGGATAGTTAGAACTATGTCAAGACTGTGCGTGTTTTAAATTCAGAACCCGCTGCGGATTTCCGTACGTGCTTATCGTCCCTTCCGTTCGGCCGGGCTTTCTCGCATCCTCTGTCGCACCCGGCCCGGCCCGGCCCGTGCCTATGGCAGTTTGAGAGTCGCTGACGCTCGTCGTGCGACCGTGCTTCTCTGGAACGCTTCTACGGCCGATCCAAAGAAATTAGTATTATTCGAGAAGCATTAACATCGTCCTCGATTTTCAATATCGCGCCCCTCGAATATCGCCTCTCGCACACGGCCACACCGGGGCCTGTAGGTGATTCTAATTAACGAGATTGCGTCCTTAATAGAGTATTCTGCGGATCCGTTCTCGAGCCACGACCACCGGCCGAGCGTGAAACTTAACACGCGAGATAACGTCTAACCGAACACGAATCTCGCGTTCCTTGCCCGCGTTTTCGACGATTTTTCTAAGCCTCGCGATGCCACGATGCAATACATTTCCTCATTCTTACGTAAAACTTCCTGCCTTCCCAGTCGTTGCGCCCTTCGTCGCACCCTTCATCGCATGGTGCATTGTGTGCATATCGAATGCGGCAGCTATGGGGACAAAATTCTCAGTTTCGATCAATTATTCATAAAATTATGTTGATAACATAAATTTATATCATCAGCTTCATCATTCGAGATATTTAATTGTAGTCTAATCTCTTGTCACGCTACATAATTTGTTATAATGCTCGGTTAGCGGTAGAGGATGCATTATTTTGTTAATATTTTTACGAGTCATCGTTAACTGTCTAATTTATTATTCAGCATATACAACGTATATTTCATTTTTAATGAGCATACAAGTACAGTTAACTCTTATAACATAGTTAATTCGTCCAGTGTTTTATCAGAAAGCGAAACATAGAAGTAATACAAATCATGAGGGTTGTTCAACTCTATTAACACGTTAAGCGCCACGCCGAATTTGCGTGCCTTTCCGTTCAGGCCACAGTTAGCCGTCAGGCGGGCCCTGCCGGTCCGTAGGGACCGACGTGGCCTGAACGGAAAGTCTAGCGTCGGTCCCTAGGGACCAACGTGGCGCTTAACGTGTTAACACTTATGAAATTACTATGCAAGGAATTATATGAGCCGATGATTGGAACCAGCAAAATAGATTACTTGAAATTGCGAACATACCTGTAGAAGACTAACAAATGATTGTCTCTTCGAGAATACAAAACGTCGATTAGAAGTCACCATCGAACTTCTTATATCACGTTCTATCTAACAAACTGATCGTTGTTCGTTCACTCATGCCAACAGTCCTCAAGCACGCCTGCAATGTCTATTAGTCAGAAAGTTCGTTTTTCCATTACCAGCGCAGCGGAGGCAGGGTAGCAAATCCGCGGGCGGGCGGCCCGTTTTCTCTCTAACATTGTATTGTGTCTCGTAGATCGGGATTCTTTGCTTTCGACGTGTGCAGCCCGTCGCAGAACCAGTTTAACGTATGAATCACTGCTGCACCGCGACCAGAGATCCCGCGGCTAGCTCGCCTAAATCTCTCCGACACTCGGTAGGCACGTATCGGTTCGATGATTCTCACCTTTCGGACCATTTACGGGCTTGTTGCGAGCGGCAGGGATCATCGTAGCAAGTGCGCGCTAGCGAATATACACAGTAAGTTCTCGCTCATTGCGCTACCGATCAATTGCCCGTTCTTTACGCGAACCTCGTTCGTTGCATTTTGTTCGCGCAATGTAGCTTAGTGGAAATGGTAATTTCGTGGAGGTTCTTCACTGGTTATAGGTTGGAAATCTTATCCGATTGATGGGACATCTCGTTCATTGCAAAAACCTCGTTCTCGTGCAACGAGCGAATACTTACCGTATCCTTTCAACGAGGTCTTGCGACCGGGGTCGATCCGTGTTCTGTGTTGAACTCGAAAGATATCGAGTCTTTCTGCGGAACGCGTAATCGTGTCGATTCAATAACGACGTCTAATGAGTTTGATACGCCGTTCCATTATGAGGATGTGGCTATTTGTTGAGCATTTTCGCTCGATTCTCTCGCTCTTTCTCCCTCCAGCTCTTTGGCTGCTCACACCCGCGCGCTCTCTCAGTCCATCTCGTTCTCTCGCAGCTAGCCGGTCCGTCGAACTGCGCTGAGTCTCTTTTTTCTCTCTCTCTCTCTCTCCTCCCTGATTCGTAGTCTTTCTTTCTCCCGTCGACGGGGACTCTCTGGCTCGGTCTCCTGGACCGGAAGTTGTAATGAGGGACTCCGTCGCCAGACTCGTCGCCTCGTGTCGCATCGCGTCGAACGATGACGCTACTTTGGAAACATCACGACTGGCTATCCAGGTCGTTAGCTGCGGTCTCGCGTAACCTATGGACCCCTTGCTCCCTCGACGAAGATAAGCCCCATCGGCTGCGAATCCGCCTCCGCGTGTCGTCTGTCGCGCTCAGGGCGACTGTCGTCTACGCTTACCTGCTATACTTTCAGGATTTCTTGTTCAACATGTTAAGTGCCGAATGTCAACTTCAAAAATTCTCACAAAATTGAACTAGAGTGAAGTGCCATATTTCGACCCCTACCCAGTATAATCTGCCTCTCTGAAAATAATTCATTAACTTACGTGAAGTACCTTCTAATGATTTATCTACATAGCAGTAAACTCGCAGCATCCAATTTCTATGCTATAATCCAAAGCATTTTCAAGAGAACTGTGATGTACCTTTATTATTTTCATATTAATTTATCGAAATTTTTATTATTCCTTAACGTAAAGCTATCAATGTAACATTGTATGCATACTTCAAACTCGCATAACTTCGACGGATTTACTTCGGTCAGTTAGAAACTGTTAAAAATTGTTTCCACGACGATGCACTTTAAGGACAAGTCGACTTCAAAAATCTGCCAAAGTCTACAGACGGTTGTAACCCTTGGTGACACGCACTGGATACGCAGCGTGCAGCGTCTATTTCGTTCCGAGCCCGGTCTACTGAACTTTCTCCATCTGGAGAATAAGACGTGTGACGCGTGCCAGCTGTCGCGAGACAGTTTTATTTGTTCAGTGAAATATCCGAGCGACGTTATCGAATTCGTTGATTCGAGACAGTCGGCGCTGGATCGACGCCTAGCGTCTATTTATTGTTTGCCAGTGGTAACTGTTACGACGGAAAGAGTACCCGATTTTCGTGAGTGGGCACGGTTTCCGGAGTAACGTTTGATTACTCAACCACCGCCTAGACTATTCTCGTAACGGGCTTATGGTTGTTTGGACAGTCGTAGGTTGGGACGGTCGAATATTGGTTGCCGGTACCTCGAGGTTGCTCGTTTGCCTTTTGCCCGTAGAATCGCGCTGGATTCATTGGGGAACTTGATCATGAAACGGGGATCCGGGATCTTTATAGGTTTCGGAGATGGTCCGAGAATTCGAAACGGGAAGACTGTATATCGGGTTCTAGCACGCGCCTAGCGCTCTCCCTGGGTCACGACGTTAGGCTACTCTTTCCAACGAAGTGAAAGATTTGTGTCGGCTATGGAATCGTGTTAATAGACCCGTACAGGCCCTACCGCTGTTCACGCGCCTTCGTAAAAAGCCGGGAACAGGCGGGAGAATCTTTTCCGTGGATTTTACGACTTGTTCGCCCGGTGTGGTCAAGCTCCGCCGCTCCGAGGGGACAGCCCCAGAAACCTGGCACATAAGATCTTTATTTGCAGCCGGAGAATTTATAACGGCGAATTCACTTGCCTCGACTCTACACGCTTTATTACTCCGAAAAACACGTTCGCCGATCCGGTGGCGCCAAAGCGAAGCTTGTCTCTTCGATCTGTCGAAATCGTGCTGTGTTCTACATAGTACGCGTGTATACCGAAGTGACATGATAACGATACCGGAAAAGGAAAAAAGCAATTACTCTTGAAAAGCTGTTTTCGACTTTAGCGAACGGATACGGTCAGGACCACGAGGTTCCGCCGGTTATTATTTTCGAAAGTCTCTTTGGCCCCTTTTCCTTCGACCGCAGAGAGTCGGCTACAAAATTAAGAACTTCCGCCGCGAGTGGAATTTTACACCAGAGGGAGAGAAACTGGCCGCGCGTCTGAATGCGCTGTTGTCATCGAATTTCCTTCTCCCGGTATTTAACGACATACTTTGTCACGCACTTCAATTCTGTCTCGGCATTCATCTCGTTCCTTCTGCGTTCACGAGGCCGTGGAACCGGCCGACCAGCCGACAAACCGACCGACCAGCCGACAAACCGACCGACCAACCGACCGACCAACACAGCTCGCTCGCTCTCTGCCATTCCTCCTCGCTTCAATTTGCAGGGCGACGACGGTGTCGAAACCTTCCCGCGCTTTCTCCATCCGTTCGAAACCTTGCCCGGTTCTTCGAAGAACGATACAGGACGTGTACCGCGGGAACACATTCGACCTCGAGCAACAAATAAAATCGTTCGGGGGCCAGCTCTTCGCGGCTGCTCTCGAGATCCGAAACCCGGGGAAAAGAGCCGAGAAATCAGTGGCAGCAAGGAGCGGCCAATGGCAGCGTTCGAATAGTAGCAACCCATGGCGACGGTGTGCGGTGGTTGTTGCCTTTGTTGGGCTCCGAAGCAGCTGCCGACCCACACCGGGCCTCCTTTCCGTTCTCATGCTCGAAACTCGATCGACACTTAACCCTCGCCCAAGAGGAACAAACGAGCAGAAACAGCCTCAAGGTAGACGATGAAGAAGATAGAACGTTGACAGAGGAAAGAGGGAGAGAGACAGAAGTTGCGACAGAGAAACCGGAGAAGAATTCGCCGGGGAAAGAGACGCCACCGAATCTCGACGATGAACCCTATTGAGATCTCGGTTGAGAACCATCGTCGAGCCAACGTGCCCCCGCCTAGCAGATGTTTACAGCGCGTTGGCTGAAATGAGCGGTTTTTCTCGTTTTTTACTTATTCTGTCTGCCATGTGCACCGACTACCCTCGACCAGAGGTCGCTCGCCTCTAGAACCGCCCTTCGGTATCTCATAGCGAGGCTTGTTTCTTCTTTTCGAGCCCGTACCGCTTGGATATGGCTCGATCCCACTCGACTAATCCCGAAATTCATCGTCGGCCATCCAATCTCCCCGCAAACACGAGACAATCAGAGGTGTGCGAGAACCCAAAAATGTCGGGGAGACATCGGGACGAGAACCCGTCCCGATCCCAAATAAAATTCTTGGTCCACCTTGACCCGACATTTTCGCGATCTAACACAGCTCTAGAGACAATCGATAGTCCACGATCGAAAATCATTGTCGTCCGAGTTGATCGCAGGGGGAGAATAGAGGCTCAGATTCTGCATATCGCGTGCAATTTTGCGTGCAGGACGACGGATCCCGTCGGAATGGCGGTCCGCCACGAGCAGTCGTCGTGCGGGACCACTAAATTTTATTCCCCCGATAAAAACGCACCGGTCCGGTCCGGTGTTTAATTGCGCGCGCAGGACCGTACATACGATGCGCCCGCGTCCGCGATAATCACGGCGTTCTGCAAACGGCTGGAGGCGAGTGTGTGCCCGACCTTGAATTAAATTATGCTGCACGCGACTTTTATTACATTCCCATTCAAATGACATCCGCTAATAGGGACGTTAAACCTAACCGTAGGTCAGGTGACCGTGCGTCCCGTCTGGTCTAGCAAATTCGTGCGATCCGTTTTCTCGACCCGCGTTTCTCGCGTTAACGAATCAGTTTGCACATTTACTGGTACATCGTGCATGTTCAATAACAAAACGACTTCCCTTTTTTATTACTTCGCAAATAAATTGTTTAACGAGATTGTTCGCAAGCATTTAAAAAGCCGTTACCTTTAATTTTCACAATAATGAATATTATTAATGTTAACATTAATTTCATAGAATAGAATAGAGTTTGGTTTTCGGTATATCTAGTGTTAAATGGATTCATTATTTTTCTGGTACGGGCCATCTTATGCAAAGCATACAGTTAAATGCTGCAACTATCTGTAATGTTAAACACACCTAGAGCTGCGAACGAAAGTAACGA
Organism: Lasioglossum marginatum; assembly: GCA_028455795.1. NCBI lineage: Eukaryota > Metazoa > Arthropoda > Insecta > Hymenoptera > Halictidae > Lasioglossum > Lasioglossum marginatum. Next base: position 1,056,232 of record CM052253.1, read on the forward strand.
GATTCTAAAGTGGTAAGCAAAGAAGCTACTGGAAATTCCGGGCGCGGATCGGTAGTAAAACGATTACTCTAATCCGGGGCTAATCCCCGGGAAAAGACAAATGATCCCACTGCGAGAATGACCTCGGGGAAAACCCATTTGACCAGCCAGCGCGGCACGATTAAGCGTTTATTCCGCAGGCGAGCCGTTCCGGATGGTCGTATCACAAATTCGAATCCGAGTCCGCGGAAAAATGGTCGCGCGTTCCGGGCTTTTCTCATCGATAACCCATTCCCGCAGCAACGTCACAGTTTCCTCTATCTATCCGGACCGGTGATTAATCGATCGATGCCCCGTTTTATCGTCGGTTTCTCGCGCGGCGAATCACGTCTATCCCGTGAGACAGGATAAGATAGAATTTCGCGGCGGGCTCGGAAGGAGGATCGAGAGACGGCTCGCAGGCCTGATCGGAAGTGGAAAATGTCTTTGTTTGTCGCGTACCGGCGGTGCCGGGGCTAATACTCGGGGATACATGGAGGGAGGAGGGAGGAGATATCGAATATCCAGCGAACGACGTGCACACAAGCGGTCGACGAGGGTTCACCTAACCTCGTGCTCGTCGCTTTTCTTCTTCCCTACGGCGGTGGCCTTCCTTTTCTCCTCCACTGTCCACCACCATCACGACCGCTACCATCGACGCCGCCACCTCCTCGTTCTTCTCCACCTCCACTTCCTTTGTCAGACCTTTGTCCCGATCAGCTCCCTTTTCTCTCTTTATCCTGCAGACGTGTAGTAGCGGACGGCCGCGTTGTAGCGCCGTACACCGGCTGTGTACGTGGTCTCTCACGCGGGGCTTGGCGAAATTCCACGACGATAGACCATCGCCGCGGCGTATGCAACGTTTAGACGCTCGTAAGCGAACGATTCCCTTGCAAAACGTTTCTGCGCGGAATGATTCTCAAAGCGACATCGCCGTTTGATCGGCGCGACACGACGTGGCAGGATCTATTAGATTCTGCGGTGTGCGAGCCTCGGTTTGCTTTTCGTCGCACAGTCTTCTTCCTCTAATAATTTTAATAAGTTAGTGATAACAGATCGATGCTCTTAAATTCTTTTCGCTGTTTTACATTTCACCCACCCATTTGTGTTATAAATTTACTCGTCGCACACGAAGTTATTTTGACTCGAGGATTAGAACGTTACATTTAATCTACAATATTGTCGAGTGCGAAAAGTTAATAGTTAACAGTTTAAACACGAGACAAACCAATGAGCCCGTATAATGACATAACGTTCAAAAATATGGCAGCAAGGTAAACCACTATAGCGGCGTATCTTAGCCAGGAGGTTATACCATAACTATCGTGACCGTAGATAAACTGGGAATGGTGAAATCTGTTCACAAGCGCCGAAGACCAAGTGTTTGCTCGTACTCGGACCAAACGCAGAAAGGGCTCGAGACGCTTTTCACACGTTCCAGGTGAAACGTTCGGTCCCCGTTCACCTGCTCCGTCCTCCCATGTGACTACCAGGCGGCCGGCACCGTTTGGTTACCGTTAATCGTCGAAACGTCGCTCGTTTCGTTAGCCACGCGCACAATTGTCCTACCACGTTGTGCCGGGATAGTATGTATTATCGAGTTTCCCCCGCCTGCTCGGCTCGCGTAGTATTTCATGCGTAAAAGCGGCCACGGGTCCGCTTTATGGATAGAGTACAAAGAAGTGTTATTCGAGCATCGAGCGGAGCTCTCCTCTTTTTCTCAGCCCCAGTCTCCTATCTCTGTTCTTTTTTCTCCGTTTTCTTTTCTCTTTTTCGTTGCTTCCCTTTACAACGGTGCACATCCTTTCCCCGATGCAGCACGCACGAGTATCCGATTATTCGAAGACCGCACACGTCCCGAGAGGAAGTGGTTCGCAACCGAGCCACCTACACTCGTCCACACTCGCGTACACGTACACACGGAGACGCGAGCATACGCGCGAACACATGGGCCGAGCAACGTTCTCTCGACAAGTCTCTCTCCCTCTCTTTCTGTCCCCCTCCCCTCTCTCTCGCTCGCTCCATTTGGCCAATCCGCGTACCGTACACCCGGCTCGCAACAATGCACCCGACGTGGCACTTCCGTCCGGACGAGGAAAGCGTCGCGTCGCCGAGCTGTCAGCCGGATCGCTCCTCTCCCATCGACTCCACGGAATTCCAGTGGGAACGTCTTGCCGGAATTCCTCCGGGTCGCCCTTCTTTTGGGACCCTGCTAGTCCTTACCGTTTCTGAATAATTCAACCGCTTTAAGCAGCTTCTTCGCTGATCAATGCACCAGGACTAGGCGTCGGGTATAATTGTTTAATTACTTCATTAGCGACGCGACTATTACACGCCGGGGAATTAGCGCCCGGAAGATTGTTGATAGGCTGATGATCTTGTTGGCCTCGTCAGCTTGGAATATTTAGCCTGTCGGGACTGCTTCAGCCTCCGTAGATTGAGACGGTTGTTGGGGTCGTCGGAACCTTGCGTTTCAGCCGAGCCGTGTCCTTTTGAAATTGCTTGATGACCAACGTTGCGCGAGCATTGTTGCTAGGTTCAACTGGTGTTAGAAGATACGTCAATACTGACCTTTCAATTCTATTTTTTTTTGTAGACGCATACAGAGTGGTCCACACAATTGTTTTCTAGATTTTAGGTAATCTAGATAAATATTCTAGACTTTATTTAGCTTATAAAATAATATTTCTAATAGGATATTTTTGTTTTGACCGTCTAAACCGCATAATAAAATAGTTTTATTTTAGGAGTCTGTTAGGAGTCCGCGTACCGTACAATGAAATATTTCATTGACAATCTGAAACCCGGAAAAAGATATTTTATTTTAATAATGTGGCGTAAAATAAAATACTCTGATCTTACTGAAAGTATTAGATCATCCTATAAGTACATAATGCGGTTTTTTCAAGTCTATGTGATCTAAAATTTAAAACTTTCTATCGTCGAGCTATTAAACGAGAAGTTGAGAAACAAATTGTAGATAGTGTTGATAAATAGTATTTCTGATAAAGTTGATTGTGCTCTCTTGCTCCGTTTTAATACTCCGAAAATCCGTATTACTTACTGCGTATAACCACTCCTTCCTACTGCAGTTTATAAATATGATAAACAATATCAACATACAGTGTATCTTGCCATTAGAAATTTATTAAATTTATTATTAAATATTTCAAGACGAAATCCATATATTGTCATTATTCTCGAAATAATTGTTTCAAATACTATTTTAAAAACTTGCTGCATCAAATAAAATATTCTATTTTCACAGTTATACGCATCCTTTAAAATAAATATGATTATTTACTGTATGTACTATAAATAGTACTATAAGTAGTTCAATATGTTGATATTGTTATTTTAAAAATACTATTTTACCCAGTTCCGGTTAGAAATCCGTTACCAATGCCGAAGAAAGAAAGAAAAAATTGTGTTGATGCGTAAATGTATAAAACACGAGCCACAACAGAGGAAAGCTTTAGTTTAAGCGAGTTATCGATTCAACTGTGAATAGAAACATCTTCAAGATAGCATTAATAGAAGGGATGCTATCCAGATCATTGAAACATCCCTACCGTCACCCGATTACATAATTAATCGAGCACGAAGATTTTGCATATTTTTCTTGCTGTACCCAGTAGCCTTGTAGCTATGTAGAAAAATTCAACCTCGGTGCAAACAACACAGTTCTTATCGACGCACAAGATAATAATTACTTGCACTTAAATAATTTGTACACATGTTCATTATACGATTTATTTGCTTTCAAATAATTTTTCAAGTACGTTTCATCGACTTTCATGCATTTCTTTAAGTATGTTTTAATTACTTTTACACGTTTCCCATCGTGTAAGAAAATCGACTGTGTAGTAAGATGTACGCTAGTTCTTTACCGTTGCAAAAACAATGCATCATTAAAATTCATTTTCTTACAGCATTTACATAATTCATTTGGATTAGATAATCTATGATGATCACTTGTCTTATTATGTATACTCTTACTGAATGGAAAGAGCGTCCAGATAATGATGTACTTTTTCTAAACTTTCTTTATTCATAACTTTTCAACCTCTTAGCTACGGCACGCCGCTACATATGTATATGTAATAGCTCCCCCCGATGTCATCTTCTTGATCGGTACTGTAGTAACACGCTAGTCTATCTCGTATTTAAACGATGAACTATTAAAACATATTTATACACACCATATTATTCAAGTTTTTTAAAATGAAAATATGTTTACACATTGACGATGACGTATATTTGCGTTATCGATATCCAAGTTGAAAATTTGAGTGACGTATTTATGCGTTATCCTTCGCCAATCTGTTAAAATGCTGATACTTATTCAACTATGACTTTCAAGACGATCAAGACTTTCAAGACGATCAAGACTTTCAGGATTTGCAGGGATTGCAAGAGTTTTAAGTTTCTAATCAGATTCGAAATGATTATAATACTTTGTCGCTGAAGAGATTCGAAGCGTCTCAAATCCCATCGTTACTCGGGACGGACACCTTGACAATATATTTAAAAAATCCTTGAAATCATAGGTAACTCTCCATTCGCGACCATTTACCGTCCCCAAGCGTCTCAGCTGCCGAGCAGAAGCTCGCAAAGCAATGCCCGCATTCCCATTCGACGATGCGTCTACACCGGCCGAGTATTTCGGTGCATAGCAAGGACCTCGGAGCGGCTTGGCAAAAAGCATTGGTTCGATCGATTTTTCGCCATCGATCCTGGTTCGCCGTGAAGCACGACGGGCGGGCCGGTCGCGTATGCAAAGAGGCTCTCGCAGAAACGGTCGGATCTCACGCAGCGAATGAATTTCCTCGCGGCTCAAGGAAAAGCCTCGACCTCGCTCCTCGGCCGACCTTTCCATCCTGGGCGAACCGTGTGAATGTCGAGCGCGGCAGTGGCGGGCACGTACGAGAGCCTTCGTAGTACGTCGAACTGTGACGTAGTCGCTGGTGCGTGTCCTAGGTCAAGATTCAAGACCGTGTCTACTGCTCTGCTCGACCGTTTCTTTCTAGCCTTTCGAGGCTGTGGCCTGGCTTCATCCTTTCGCCTTCGTTCGCGCGTGTACGCGTGTGCAGCGACCGAGACCCGTGGCGATCGCGCGCGGCTCCACACGCACGCGTTCGTCTCTCTTCGTCCATTCCTCACACACGTACACGCAAACGCGCTCAGAGACTCGAGTTGTGTGCCTCGAGACCGTGCGCGTCCATACACGGCGCGACGTGTGAGCGTCCGATGACTTGTGCTCTCGTGGGTACCTTGCTCTCGCTCGTTCACCAGGTTTCTTTCGTCTTTCTGTCTGTTCCCATCTCCACCGCTGCCTGTGTCTGGTCCCCTCGCACATGTCCTCGTCCCTCGTTCGCGAAACCTTTCCCGACCGAGCCTCTCTGTCCGGCGCGTGCGGCCCTCATCGTTCCACTCTCGATCTCGAAGAGGCAAATCGTGTTGGCCCCAACGTTTTTTGCTCGATCCCCCAGTTTAATGAAATTATACGGGCCGCGGGCTCCAGTCGAAAAATGTTCCGTTCCAGGATTCGACACACCGCCCATGGCTAGTTTCAAATGCGTCACATCCAGATTTCGGGACGTAAATCAGATCTCTAGATTTTATCTTGAGATTTTATCTAGAGATTTTAGCGGGAATAAATACGCTGTATCACCCAGCGATATCTTAGAAGAAAATTAGTGATAGACTATAAAAGGTAGAGGCTGCAAGCTTTACCCCTTCCTCTACAATATCGTGTCTGACTCATGATGAAGATTCTGAACAAAGTCTAATAAATAATGTATGCTACTAATTTCCTTTAACACTAGGTTTACGGAGCTCTAGAAATAACTATTTCACATTATTTTATAAACATAACAGGTATATGTCTATCCAAATTTTTGGCCATTTTTCCAATAATATATACCCAAAGAAATAGATTTGGTAAATAATTCCTCAGGGAAGCATCTTTACAATCTTAATAATTGCAAATTAAAAATATTAGAACCTGTCATTTTGACGGGTCCCGTAAACCTAGTGTTAAACTCGAAATAATATTCTATTTTGGTTTTGTTAATGCACAGCCATCGGATAATATCTAAGCATATAGTAAATATACATTTTCTCCTTTTTTAGGAAATTATACGAACTACAAAAGGTTCTAATCACTGAAACAATCTATCTAATCATCTAGTATCTAATCAATAGACTGCGGATCTTTATGCATTTATAGCAAAATTGAGTAGATGAGATTAAAAATGGTTGGAAAATTGAAAAAATTGAAAATGCCAATATATGATTTCTTCTCTATTAAAATCATTGTGTGTGTGAGGAAAGAAATAACATTCAATTTGGTTTCTGTTTCTTGCATTACATAGATTCAGACAATTTTTATTAAGATCTATGACATTATTGATCTATTGATTTATTACATCAATTTTATATTCATTCATAAAGAAAAAAGTTAATATAGGATGGAATTATTCAAGCTGTAATGGAATTATTTTTAAAATAGCTCCGAGCGCAAAGGGTTAAATATATTGCAAATACCTTTTGAAGCCGCTGTACGCATTTTGCAGCGAAATTATCAGAACATATAAAAATAAAAGCTATATCCATTCTCCCCGTTCTGAATTTTTATCAATTATTATGTACGATTAAAACGAGTATTTAATTTCAGTGGTACCCTTGTTCAAATTGGTTATGTTTTCCACGAACTCTTGAATTTCAACTCTTAATTTTCGTTTCCATTACACCAACTGGCTTCGCGTTTGCGATATTCATTAGTATTAATATGAAAATTGTATTTCTTATTTTCCTCATGCGAGCAACGCACTCTGGCGAGTATTATATTCGCTGCCTCCGGAAACGTGTGTCGCCGGTTATACGCGAATACAATTCTCTCTCGTTCGTTGCTTTCGACGATTGCTCTCGTCGGACGCCGACTGTTTGCGGTTTAATACTGATTCGCGTTGCGGTTACGCTTTCGCGTTCTTCTCGCTGTTCGCCATCGCCCGCCGCGCCGTTCCCGCGGTTTCGTTTTTCGGTGGAGGACAATTTGATCTACCTCTCGCGGTCATGCTCAGTCTCTTCCCGTCTGCGGAATATTAAATTCGGAGCATTACTCGGCGTCGCTTCTGATCCTGTAAGTGGTCTCGTTCCGTGCGCTCCTACACGGGAATTCGTCGAACAACATGTCTTCGATCAACTTCATTTTATCCTGCAAGAGTGCAGAATTTTTCAATAAGATCGCGCACCATACAACTTTGCAATTGTGAACAAAAACGAGGGCGTAACGAGAGGCTAGCAATCAATGTAAATACAATATAGTTTATACCAATATGGGTACTATTAATGGAGTTAATAAAACGGAGTCTGGTGAAAGGGTTATCCGTTAAATTAAGGAAAAAATGAAAAATTTCTTAAAGGCGATAGAGAACTCTAATGATGAATTATTAATTGATGAATTATCGTCGTCCCCGTTTGAAAGGTCAAGTACCGTTCCGTTGCAGCAATAAAAATAATGTCCGTTGCGCACACTTCATTTGAAAATCATACACGCCTAACAGAAGGTAACACCAGCGTGTACAGAGTTCGAATCTCCGAGTGACCAGACTTTCGTGAACCAGGAATTTACAGAATTTACACATCGAGCGTCTCACGATTTTCCATCCACGAGTAGGGATTTTTCATCCTCTCATGATTCGATCACGTTCATTCCCAATCTAGGTGATTTTTCACAGTTATTCGTGATTTTCGTGATCGCTTCTGATTGGCGGAGAGCATAACTGTTCGTCGTGGAAGTCACAGAGAAATAATCTGTAGGTTTTAGATTAACGACATCAAAACAAAATTGCGAGTTACATCGCGTAGAATTAGGATGACAGTGAGCAAAACCTACTTACCGAGCCTTAAAAGTAACTGGTACTTACATGTTCCCTTATAAAAATGACAAGATTGATTTTATTTAGATTTTGTGTGGTTCCTATTATAATACGTGCTCTACTAAAGATATTTATACAATCAATTCTTATAAAATCATTTTTATTATTTCAATAATTGTATAATAATAAATCTTGAACCGGTCATTTTGACCGGTGGTGATAGGTTTAGTGTTAAAGTCATGACCGTGATCGTGATTCTGCGATCACTGTGATAAATTACGATTAGTGATTTCGCACGCCTTCATTATCCACGAGGAGGAGTCTAATGGATCGAGATTATTCGAGATCGATTTTGGTCGAAGAGGTACGTTCCGTTACGATACGCGTTTCAAATAAGCGTGTTCGGCTCGATCGTTCGAGCTATTGCTTTCACAATGCCGAACTTCCATCGGTTTTAAAAGCGCCGCGCCGGGTCGAGATACATAGTTGTGCCCGCGCACCGAGAAAAGGAGTCATGCTCGTGCAAGGCACGTGTTGGAAGCCGGCGCATAACGTATTAAAGCCTCCGCAGTTGTTACGCAATTGCAAAAGTCGCGGAAAGGGAAAGCGGTGACAGTGTTCTGGTCTCTCTAACGAGACTCGCGAGCCAATTCGAAAGACACAACCGAGGACCGAAGGAACAAAGAAAGCGAGAATAATTATTAGGGTGCACCTATCGCGGCACTGACCCAGTTTTCTAATGCCTAATGCCTCCTTTTGCGGAATAATAACGTTCATCGTTCACACACGATCGTCGTCGCGTCAGCCTTGCTGTCTCTAGATGCCGCGTCGCGCCGGATCTCGCGGAGCAACATGGACCGCGTGTCGGCTCTTGCTTTTCCCGTGTCCACCGCTGCTCTGGATAACTTTCTTCGCGTTATGCAACGCCAGTTCAGCCTCCATTTTTTCTGGAAAAGCGGCAAATCGCGTTTGTCCGCGACACGTGTTTATTACGACGAAGGATAATAGCATTCGCTGCTCCATTTACGTTGAATCTTGCCTCATTTGCAAACCGACGCGACGTCGCATTACCAACAGAATTTCAGGTGGATCGTGTTCGGAAGCATTATTCTCGAAACCATGATTATAGCTTTAACATTGGTTCGCGAATATTTACAATAAATTCTCTGCATCGTGACTCCTCGATCGATCGATGTTCAAGAATTGTATTCTATTTAGCAGATTATTAACAGAATATTGATCTTTACGCAAAATAAATGCTGTCTGGATGCTCAATAAAAATACATTTCCTCTTTTAATCATTTTAACCCCTTGCGTATTTTAACGAGTCACACTCGCCACGAAGATTTTAAACAAAGTCTAACAAATATGAATGTTACGCCTTTCTTTTTAAATTAAATAAAATTTGATTCGTTTATAATGAATATTTAAGCATTAAAAGAAATGTAGCCATACAAAAAATATAAATTTTCTTTTCTCTTCTACGACGTTTTTGGGGATGAAGACTTTTTAATCACAGTAACTTAAGAAGCCAGGCATAATACGATATCCTTAAGTTCTTCTAATGACTTTAGAATTGTATATTCGACCTATTTTTGTCATAAAATTATAAAATCCAAAGTCCGAAGTAGATACTTTCACTAACATAATTCATAGTACATAGATCTCGGTTATCTGAAACAGTTTTTCGAAGATTAGTTCTTGAAAGATTTTAGACATTTTCATGAAACGTTCGATGGGAGTCTTTTCACGAAGTCGAGACTCTTTTAGATTTTTCGATTACATTAGTGCAATGAAATTCAATATTTTTTACTTAAACTGCACCTCAATTGTCATAAAAACTGAAGAATTTCTACGACGCGAAACATTCAGGAGAGTATCGTGTTGCTCGCGGAAGTAGCCCACCCTGCACCGGCTCCCAATTTTATTCGGCTACGAATCAGATTACGCTAAATACTCCTAACGACGTCGTCTATATCGCGGCTTACTAACGAAGCTGAAAGAGGCAAGGATATAAAAGGAGGCGGTGTAACCTCGATTCATCGTTAATTGTTGGACGGTCGCTAACAACTGCGAGGTCGAATAGGCCTTACAGATTTTTCCCTTCTGTGAATTACTACTTTCTTGGATACGTTCGTTCTCTCTGTGTCGGCGCGTGTCCTAACTTCCAGAATCGATCTCCGATAACGATCAAGATCCTCATTAACATTACTAAATTCTCATCGTTCAAGGAAAATAGCTACCGGTCGATCAAATATTTCGAACAAATCGCCGGGATCGTATTCATCCGTCTGCCTCGGACTCTCGAAGGATTCCACAATTAACCGAAAAATCCGCCGCGTCCACGGTATCGAACCCGGTTTCCTGGAACGTTCTCCGATATTTATGAACTGCGGAACGGTCCGAGCGATCCGTCTGCTCTGTTCTAAATCACAGGACACCGCGCCGCCCGCCATGCCACGGTGTTTCCAAATCGTGAAATCGTCCAAATCGGCCAAAATCTCAAAACGCACCTCAATGTGAACAAAAATATATTAGGATTTTCAGGGCCGCTGATTACGAATCTGAACTTGGAATTTTTCAAGACAAAATGGCGAATCCAATATGATGAATATGTAAATATATTAAAAAATCATAGCTTAAGAATGCATCGAAATCAATGATAAACTGATGCGAAACAAAAATTTTCATGACTTCAACAGCTTAATGCTGCTATATGTTCTTCTGCATCATACAAAATGGCCTTGCAAACATCTCGAAACTTAATGGCACCCAATTTTCGCAAATATTGGAAGATTATAACAAATTTATAACTGCAATAATATACAACTTTTACTCTAAATGTCCAATATTTGTCCTTAAAACTTTTCTGTTCATGTCTTATAATAAGATAAAATAGTAATTACCATATGCCCAACGAAAAATTCATTTTTGTGGTTCCGGCCACGTTTTCGCGATTTGGAAACGCCTATGCACCGGTCAGAAAATCAGTGAGCAACCACTGGCGTGTCGAAATTTCACGCGAACCTCCTGGTTTCACGTGAACGCTGGTGGACCAGCTCTACAGCAAGAGGTGAAATGATAACGACTTCTAATAGGCTGTGAGATCCCTGGGGGCCCTGGCGCGATCCACGTAGACAAAGAGGTCGCAGACCAGCGAGAGAGGTTCTCAAACTGGTCGCGGCTCGCCGGGCCCTGCCATTTTCGTTCCTTTGTCCGGTCTTTTGAAGAGCCGCCGCCGCGAAGGAGAACAGCTCTCGTTGAGACAAAGCATGCCTCTTCCCGCTGCAGAATCCTCCCGCTCCGGTCCAGCCCGGCCCGGCCCGGCCCGGCCCGGCCAGGTCCGCCCCGCTCCGCGCTGTTTCTCTGTCCAGTATCTCGCTCTTTCTCTGTCTCTATTATTGTGTTTTTGCAATCTATTTGTGTCTGCATCCTACGGCTTTTTATTTCGCGTCTCCGTTCTTCTTGGTCGTGTCGTGCCGCGGCCGAGAGTCGTCGGCCTCCTACCGAACCTCCTTCGCACAAACCAAGCCCGCAGGTGCATCCCGGGCCATTCGAACCCTTGCCTCGTCTCGCCTCGTCTTGCCTCGGTCGAACCACACCTGCGACACTCGGACCCATCTTTTGTCAATGTCACCGGTGAATGATTCGCGGTCAGAAATCGCGCAGTACCGCAGTCACGGTGAAAATATGTCGTTTAATTGCCGACGATCGGATCGGACCACCCCTGGTAGTTTGGAATGTCTTCTCGTTTGCTATATTGTAGGTGTCGGATCTTGTGTGTTTTACATTGTTCCTCCGATGATCTAGGCGATAATTGTTATAGAAACATGGGGACGATCAGGGGCGACCGTTCGACACAGATCATCGGTCGCCGATGAAGATCTCGATGTAGCAGAAGATGTTACAGAACGGTCGGAAGAGAGAGCGACAAATCGAGCACCAAGAATGGGCCGGAGCTCGTTTCTTTCGTTTATAGAGTTTTCTATTGTGTGTGGCACATGGGTCCGTCTTTAACAGGACGCCAGTTTATGAGATTATTCCATGACGAGGGTACTCGAAGGTGGCCCGTGTCCCGCGGACCTGACCTCATCTTCCCAGTCCCACGGGACTGCCGCCGGGTATACCTGTATTTCACGGAGCTTTACGAACCGTTCGGACCGTTTACGTGGACGGCGAAATGTTCGGTCCTCGATGCCGATGTTCTACTCCCGGTTGAAAAAATATTCGAGTGCTTCTCGAAATATACGATGATTTCGCTCGTTCGTTGCAACCTCCTGCCTTGATTCGCAGCAGCTCAATATATTAACAGTGACGTCTATCCGATATTGAATCTTACCACATAAGTTTCGTGGATATCATCAACGGGGATCAACCGACTAGCCTTTGCAATGAATCGAATGGAGTACATGCATGCTTAAATACGATTTATAATCGAACGATTCACGCAAAAATGAATTTGCGATGTGCCAGGGAAATGAGGGTATTTATAAATTCGCGAAGAATTCGATATGATCATTCAAAGGGACTGATCTTAAAACAGTAAAATTAGAAGAATATAAAAATGCCGTTATATTATTTTCAACCTGTTAAACATATTAAGAAAGAAAATAAATTTCTATTTCACTCTAGTTTGTTGCAGTTCAGATAGAAAATTTTTATTTTGCATGAAGATCCGCTGTCTACTTATTACCATAAAAATCGTATGAAATCTGAATAAATTCCATCCTATTATTATTCTAAAGAAATATAGTATATCGGTTGCAATTACGGCTCAGTAGTTATGTTAACGCTGCCCGCCATAGATGGCCCGATGAAAAAATATTCTTGGAGTGAATCGTTTTGAACACGTGAGGTCGAAGCACATTCGACGTTGACCTTGTTGAAACAAAATGCGACGTCTACTCAAACTCCTAGGCGTGCAGAGGGTTAAGCTTTTGCATTCCTTTGTTGAGTGTGACTCGACATCAGAAGAAGAAAAATATAAATAAAACGAGTTTTTATATGTATAGTTGGTTCTTCCTTTATTTCTTTATAATTGTCTTATTTTTTAGTCAAAAACAAATATAAATTACAACAAAGTTTGAATAATATTTAATATAATTAGTAAACAAAATGGTTTAAAATAAGTAGCAGTCGTAGGGATATAGTAGGGAAAGTAGGGAGTTGTTACAGGGAAATATTAGGGAGTTGTTGGCAAGAAAATTGAAAAATAATTCGGAGTGCAAAGGGTTAATCATTTTACAGATAGCAGCGACAGCTGTGCGTAAAATATTGGACTGTGCGATACTCGTCAGAATTGTTTTCCACTGAGAAGCGGCTGTCGCCATGAAGCCGTCGTGTGGACAGTTGTGGAAGAGGAGAATTCCTCGGGCGGCGACACGTACGCGGGTTAAAGTAAAATCCGCCGATAGCTGGGTACGATGGTTGGCTTACGCCGACGTGTTCTCGGTGTATGTCACTTCCTGTCGACGGCTGAAAGGCTTGGAAAGCGAGAAAAAAATTAGGTGGCGTATTCGCCACGACGTGCGGCCATTGGCTGGCCGTGGGACGACGGCAGGACGACCGAACGGAAGGTGTCCGGATCGTGCGTTGAATTCGAAAGCTTGATCGGGGATCGTGCCTCTTCTTCGTTGCTGTTCCTCGGTCGTGTTCGGGCCCTGATTTCTGAGAACCTCCGGCTGATTTACAAGGAGTACGTTTCAGCGTTGCTCGTTATCCGGTCACTTAACAACGCGTTAATCTAAACCCGTTCCTCCGCACGACCAACCCGGCCCGGGATCTCTATATTCTGCGGAGAGTAGCTGCCCGATATCGATAATGGATGGATACACGTCGAATTTCATCCACCGTTGCACAACCCGACGATTAATTCGTGCGATCGGAACGCCGCACCGCGTCGTCATCTCCCAGCGAATCGACCCGTGTGTGCGTGTGTGTCCCGCGTGTTATTATTACCATCGATCCCCCCGATCCCGATCGCTAAGCGTTCCTCAGACACCGACGTATTATTAGAAACATCCGAGTCCCGTTTAGTTATCCGAGACACCATTCACGGGTCCGGGGGTAGAGAAAGAGAGAGAGAGAGAGAGGAGGAGGTGGAGATGGAGGAGAGGTTTCTGTCGCATACGTGCTTTCCTTCGACGCACCGTGCGAAAAACGTAGCCCGAACAAACCGTAGACAGTACACCTTCCCAAGCTTGAGGTACGATCCCTATCTCTCCACTGTACCACTCAAGGGGAGAACGACCGCGGTAAGAGGAGGACAGAAAGCGTAGGTGGTACGAAATGCCCAAGCCTGAAAGAAACCAAGGCTCGAATCCAGATCTAGCCGGCTTCATTCGAGGGTAACCCTTATCTTCGACCAACAATCCCGCTATCAAACCCCTTCTAGCCGCTGCCATGCCGCTGCCACGGCGGTCGTCTCCTTCTCTTTTGCTCTGTTTTTCGTTCAGCAGTGGAAGAAGCATCGAACGCCGTAACTCGGCGAGGCTAGACTCGGTTATACTCGGTTGAGCACCGCTGCGCCGTCGAATCGTTGAACCACGGAGTGGTTCAGTGGCTCCAAGGCCGGCGGAAACCACGGGTGGGATGTGTGGGGCAGAACGGCCCTTCTTCGACTGGAATCCTCTCTCTCCTGTGCAACGCACATGCCTTCCGTCGCATCGTCCTCTTCTTTGTAGCCTTCGTTGCCAGTTGCCACGACGAGGAACACAATATCGATGATAACGACGAAGACCGGAGTGCGGCGTCGCCTGGTGTAGAGCCGCGATCTTGTTTGCTTTGAGGGATACGTCGCGTCGCGTCGCGTCTCTTTTCTGTTGCTCCTCTTCGTTCTTTCGTTCGTTCATTCGGCCGTACTCTGCTATTGGCTTCGTCACCGACGCCTTTCGCCGTCGTTGTTCACTTGCCAGACAAGCCGCTCGCTTTCTCGAATTCGCGGATCGCCACGTCTTTGACCTACCACGACGTGGTCTGGCGCGGAACGGCCGCAAAAAGCGCAACGAGGATTTCTGCGGCCGTTGTCTCTCTTCGGACTGTCACCGTCTGCACTGGAATCCGAGGGACGCGCGTGGTTTATTAGATGTCCGCTCGAATTGTCTCCGATTTCGAGAAACGACGGTCAACCGCCTCCCAGAATGCCGACATACTCTTTTTGAACAATTTGTTTGGTCAGCATGATCTCAACGTGATAGAGGAGACTAGGTTCGCTGGGAAGCTTGCTCGAGGATCGAACTTTTTCGAAGCTTCAAGTAACCCTCCGGCGGCGGACCATTCTTATAACTGTATTCGTTGCATTACTGAAAAATTATGGGCGGAAAAGATTATATGATGATTGCGTTTGTTTGACATTGCTGTAACCTTAAAAAGCTTTGCAGAAATTACAATTGAAATTTTGCATTGACGGTTTACATACAGTCAATTAAAATACTAAATACAGTTCTCATTATATCGTGTTTAGTGTCATTTCAATCAGAAAAATGCCACAAATAAGTTAGCGAAAGTCCTATAAAAAATTTATGAAAAATAAAGAAGTTTTGTAATTGGATGAGTAGTGGTTCACACTGCTCGCGTTCACTTTACACTGCTCGCCGACCGAGGTTGCTCGACCTTTTCGGCCCCTCTCGGGGGATGCCCCATAGTGGTGGGGATGTTTCTGTTTCGTAGATTCTATGGTTTCTGGCCTGTTAGATCAAGGCTTATATGTAAAAACCCCGTTGATAATATATCTAGAACTTTTAACCCTTAGACTCAACAACTAAAAATTGCTGTACCATTATTCAAAATATTGTTTACATTATTAAATATGCCGGTATCTAATCAGTTACTCAACATTTAAGTATTGTATGTAGTATTATATTAATTTCATACTCATTCAAAGAAAAAAAGTAATATAGAATAGAATTATTCTAGGTCGAAAGAAATGTTTAATTTTCAAGCTAAAGTAGCACTCAGTGCAAAGGGTTAAATTAAATAAGGCTTCGTTAGGTTTGTTTTCTAAATTCAGGCATTTTATATGCACCAATCTAATCCATTTTCTTATTTTGTCGACCCGTGCTCGCGTTAGTTCTTGGTAAAAAGAAAGGTGTCCCGGTTGCGAGAATTTTTCTGCCGCCTCCCGAGTCGATGCAATTTTAACCGTGCACTACTGCATCCACGATTTGCATGGGGCGTTGCGCTTGGTGGCCGTCTCCGATGGATTCGGCGCAGCGTGTGTTATGCGCCGGTCTCTCTCTCTCTCTCTCTCTCTCTCTCTCTGTCTCTCGGTATGGGCCGTTCTGGTTCTCCATGGTATTGTCGCCCCCATCGTCGCGATAAACCGACTGGTGTGCGCGCGCGAGTTACGCGTATGGGGCAGCCAGCTTTGTGTTCGTTAGCGTCGCCGGCCGGTCGGCCGCGTCTTTGGATTCCAGTACGTTCAGTCGTCGCCACGCATCAGCTCTTTTTCTTCGTGGTTCTTCCGACCGTCTTTGTCTGCGGGCGCCCATTTTAGGAATGAAATTTGCGTGATTATCGACGGCCCACCCTCCTCGGTTGCGGCAGATCCGAGTCGAGGAATTCGCGGAATCCCATTGGCGGCCCCGCGACTCCCATTCGGAATTTTGGCACTAATGAACCCGCCCTCGATGCCGGCGTACCGCGATTCCCTCCGAGCGTCTATTATTACAAATTGCATCTTTCACGCGGAAACTGACGGACATCGGATCAACTCGTTCCTCGGTTGGCAAATAATCCCTCCGTTCACGCGGCTTCGAGTTACGATGTCTCGCATCACGCTACTCTTTCTTATTTCTCTAAGGAAATTCATTCTAGTCTTTCGGAATTTTCATTAGGATCTCTTCAATGAAATTAATATTTTTATAACGGTTTTTCACGTGGGACGTTTCGAGAGATCGTGAGGGAGTCTGTTTTCGTTCTTTTCGGTTCTTGTCTGTCCATTTCGAGTTTTTCAGTTAAGCAGAATGAGTCCACGATTATTTTTTTCTTCGGTTCTAGGAGAGCTCGCCAAACAGTCGTTTAACCCTTCCAATGCAATGGACGAGATATCTCGCTTCCACGATGTCGAAGAAACGATGCTATGGACGACATATCTCGTCATCATGCTGTCGCAAGTACGATGTTATGGGCGAGATATCTCGTGTATATTTATTACTGATATGAAGTGTTTTCATTGTAAGTTTGACAAAGCAATCGATTTTTAAGACGTTTTTAAGTCATCGTTGGTGGAAAGTACTGAAAGATGATAAATATTAAATAATATTGCATTGTTATCCAGTTCTGAGCTATGTTGTCAAGTCTCTAGCTCATCGGAAAGTTAGTTTAAAATCAATTGCAAAATTTGTATGAGACAAACAGACAAACATACAAACAAACAGACAGACAGACAAGACAGCGAAAGAAACAGACAAGAAAGCTAAAAAAACGTGGTAAAATACTCCATATTTGACACAATTAAAGTCTTCATTGTTTATTTTGTATGGAATGCTTGAAAGCATGGTGAGATGCATAATGTGATGGAACAATTTTGACAGAAACATCTGGTTTCCTTCCTCGTCCATTTTTTTTTGCAAACTACGCGTTCTATTGTTGGATGAGATTTTTTTCTGTAGATTGTATTTTTGTATATTAGATCTTCTACATCGATTACTATCCCTCCGTATTCCATTCAAAATAAACAATAAAAACTCTAATTGTGTAAAATATGGAGTATTTTACATTTATCATCTTTGAGCACCTTCCACCAACGATGACATGTCTTAACCTACGCAAGGTAATGTGGGGTCACAGAGACTCCAGCTCCAGATTTTTGAAAAGAATTTTTATACGAATAAAATTAAATCTGTCTGTTTACTTTTTATCCTGTGCTCTTTTTTATCCCAAAATGTAAAACGAGGCTATTTATGAAATTCAGTTGTCAGGGTTTAAGAGATCTCACCTTACTATTTATGTGTCATTAGACCTTACCTTGCGAGGGTTAAAAATTGTGTCGAATTTTCAAATAAAACACTTCATATCATTAAGAAAGATACACGAGATATCTCGTCCATAGTTAGCATCGTTTCTTTGACATCGTGAAAGCTAGATATCTCGTCCACGGTAGTGAAAGGGTTAATTTCTTTATCGAGCAAATCACAGCTGTAGCAGCTAACAAAACCGCCGACATTTGCCGACCCGACCTAATCCTTTCATTCAGTCTGCGAATCGATATTGCCGTAAATGTTTCGGGAACAAGTGCATGATTCATTACACGACAAATACGCCGATGAATGAAATCCCGGGTTGTACACGGCCCGCCATCATCGAAGGTAGTCAATCCGCGATAAACGGGGCCCGGCGATTATCATGCATCGATTCGCGTCATTTCCGCCGGCATTGTGAATTATGGTTGTATAGGCACGCAGGCGTGCACAGGCTGATGTCCTCGCAGAATCGGTTTTCTCGGATGCAACTGCGTCAGACGTGACGAATTTCGCGGGAGGTCTCGACGCTCCCGGCGCGGCGTGGCACTCCTCCTTCTGCCTGTTTGGTATTCTTGGACGATCCTCCTCTCGTTTGGTCTCTTTCAAGCCTCTCCGGGAGACGTCGACTACTTTGTCAAAATACTCCCGAGGGAGGTCTACTCGAAGATCGATGCTGCCTCCGGTCACCTGGCCCCTGAACCCACATCGAACGCTTTCAAACACGATTTCATAAGATACCAGTCCAGGTACGCCGGGACTCCAAACCGTTCGGGGAATAAGACGATTCGGATAACCGAGTTCAGATACTAGCATAACCTAATTTATACTCACCGACTCGAATACGCGGGCTTTCTCTGTTTACGAGGATGTCTGTTTTCTTTGTTTACGAGGATTTTTTGAACCCTCATCTGTCCCTCGAGTCAATTTGACACAGTTTTCCCAAATTAAGTTATACTATTCTATTATTTGTGGGTTTTGCCCAAAACCTCGTGTGACTTCTATTTTATTAATGCGACACACATAACCGAAAAACCTAAGACGTGGATGTTAACTCATCAATTTGAATAAAAAAACATCGAAAAATAATTGTTTACCTTGTTATTTCATCGATCTTTTACCGCTGTGTCAATTTGACATCGAGGGACAGATTCAGTTCGTGAAATGAGAGACGGATGAGGGTTAAATATTGCAAATATTTTCTTTGGACAGCTGAGTCCTATATAGGGTTGGATTTAACAA
This sequence comes from Lasioglossum marginatum, assembly GCA_028455795.1. Taxonomy (NCBI): domain Eukaryota; kingdom Metazoa; phylum Arthropoda; class Insecta; order Hymenoptera; family Halictidae; genus Lasioglossum; species Lasioglossum marginatum. The sequence continues at coordinate 1,075,334 of CM052253.1, forward strand.
GAGAAATACTTACAGGATTACCAGTGGCGCTGATTAACTGTGGTTTACAAATTAGCTCCAACCTGAGCGTTCGACTACTCTCCCCTAAATCTTGCAATACACTAAAGTCCCAATCTAAGCCAGTTCTCGGTTCTGTGCTGTGGCATAGATCGTGAATGGATACTATTTTTTTGTGGCCGCATCGACCACGCCGAACGTAGAAAAGGACAGCATGTAAACACGGACCGCGAGGCCGAAGGCGCAATATGAAAATTCTTTATTTTTTACTTATTTTTAATGAAATTTTACCAATATATTTGCGAGATTTTTCTGATTAAAATTACACCAAACAATATACAATTTGGTCCATATTTACTGTACATGTAAAGCATAATTTATTATTTATCATGTATTTAATATATGCTATATATAGAATATGCTTACATAAACTACTTAGCATCTCGAAAATATGTTCTCAAAGAATTGGACTAGAATTTTGCAAATTAACGGAGCTACTTTAATCAGAGAAATGTGAAATATCTTGAGAAAGTTTGTATAAAAAGGAAATTGTGAAAAATATATAGAAAAGTAAGCATTGCATCGGTATTTTAAAAAATATAGTAAGTTTTGAACTCGCTATCCTTTTCTATGTCCTAAAGTTACTCCATACCGTCAATTAAACCACTAAATCCAGTTGAAATCGCGTTTATTGTCATTTTAATCAGAAAAATTCCACAAATAAGTTGGAAAAGTCCCATAAAAATATAATGAAAAATAGAGAAGTTTTGTAATTGGATTAGTAGTGGTTCAAACCCGGTATCGGATTACGCGGCATACTCGAGCTTCTCGGCTCCTCGCGGATTTGTCCCCCAGTGGAAGGGGTAGGCGAATTGACTTAGAACGGTCACCTCCGTCGCGCTTAGATTGGGACTTTACTGTACATTATTTCCTTGAACCTGGTTGAAACGAAACGATTTTTCGGCGACATTCGAAAAATCGACGCGGAATAGCGGCCATTCTGATCGTCAAAATCGATCGACGAATAGATTCGCGAAAGGCGAGCTCCTCGTGCAGACGAATCCTTGAGAACGTTTCTCCTTGAATTCCTTGCGAAATATCGGCGGGCCTCGCGACAGTTTCAGCGACGTAAACACTCGGCACACGCGATTACCGTTTCTGTATTGCGATCGTCTGGCGAATCGATATCGGCTCCCCGAGAAAAAACAGACAAATTATCCAGTCTATGTACCCGAATCACGCTAGGTGCGGAACTTCCGTCACGAAAATACTTTCAGAGGCCGTTTCTATCCTTATTTATGTGGCCGGTATCGATTGCCTCGGCGTGGTTAGCGTATGCATAAAAAGCCACGATCAATGTATCATCAGCGAGGTCAATGGCGACGCATACGCGAATCTGGTACAAAATCATACTAGCAGTCCAGCAAATATGCTACCCGTTCTATAAATAAGAAATTAACAACGAACAATTGCACATTGTGGGACGAATCGATAGAGGAGGAAAATCGGAGGAAATCTTCAACTCAGCGTCGACTGCTCTTGGAGTCCATTTATTGATCTTTCATTTCCAGAATGCCCAATTTATTGAACTCTCTTTGTAACTACTCCTCTCCGGTTGGAGAGGATATTTAGCAAACCGGAATACTCAACCCTGAAATGTGGTTCGGGTTCCCGAAACTCTGCCACTCTACTACTGAATACCGACATTTCCGGGAACCGAAATATTTTCGGGTCCAATCCGACACGATTTATTTCTCTAGTGATAACTAAACAGAGGATCTTTATGCAAAATAAACATTTTCCACCTGAATTGCAACAAACCGGAGTGACGTAGAAATGTATTTTTTCTCTTAAGGGGGTAGACTTCCATTTCCAGGATTGCAAGGGTGCGGAATGCACCTTCTCATTTCTCGATAATGCAAAGATCAATCTAGGCTGCAATCGCCCTCAATAATTTGCATTATTCGGCAGCATGTAGCTGTCGCAGTTTTATGAAAATAGCTGCATGCGCAGCTTTATGCTTCCGAATAATGCAAATTACGCCTCGTAAACGTAAAAATAGGACTTTTGAGGTCGATTGCGGCCTAGATTGATCTTATTTTTGGGGCTTTCGACTACTGAAAAATCCCATCTTTGCATTATCGAGAAATCAGAGGTGCATCCCCCACTCTTGCAATCCTGGAAATGAGAGTCTACCCCCTTAATATGTTCAATAGATTGAGAATGATATAAAATTATTTGGAAATTCGTCTAATGTTTTTAACGTTTTAAAATCCACTGTCTAGTGATAACACATTATACATACGTTGAATTGCAAGTAGATGAAAGGACTTCAAGCAAAATAAGAACTAGGGAGAAATCAAATAAAATCGATAACTATTAACAAAAGTGCAAGTCATTTTTACAAATACGAATTGCAAGAATCACTCTCTTTTTATGACGCAAGACTTAACAGTTTTATCTGACTCGCAAAAAATGTTGGAGGATGTTCATATTTTCTTCGAAGAAGCTGTTTCGTATATTTTCTGCAGCACGGGAGTCGCGTGGCTCTCGCGGTCATTGCAGCCCGCAGAAAATCGTCGAGGCGAACCGTCATCGCCAAAACATCCGGTGCAGTCTGCAGCTGCAATTTAGAGAGCCGAGACCGAGAATCGTGACGCAAAATTACGCGCGAACACGATGCGAGCGTTCGCTCGGCTAACCCCGCGCCTCTACGCATCGGCTCATCACGGAACGCGTGAGAAATGATCGCACTCGAACTTCTGAAAGTTTTCATTCCGACCGGAAAGACGAGGATTCTGTTTTGGTAAGCGTGATCGCGACGGATTCATTCTTCTCCGCCTTCGTGCGGTCATTTTAGCCGGAAGATGTGACGAAGGGAAATTCAATTACAATCAGGATTAACCATTGATCGCCATCAATATGTCTGCCATTCATTGTTTGAAGTCAATTTTATCTGAGAGTTTGAACACACGCTGCAGAAACTTGCAAATAATTTTTTATATTTTAATGAAGCTATTAAAAAGAGGAATAGACTCCTATTTGGTTTTTGTATCCTATAATCGATGTTAACAATTTCTATGTTGAATAAAAATCCGCTGTCTAATAATTATCATAAATAGACAGTGGATTTTATGCATTTATAACAAAAATGAGTAGGTGTAATTTAAAACATTAAAAATATTAGAACAATTTTTGTTTAATAGTACTGTTATATTATTATCAAACTATTACACATATTACATACGAAAGAAAATACATTTATATTCCACTTGAGATTGTTGCAATTCAGATAGAAAATTTTCATTTTCCATAAAGATCCACTGTTTAATCACACAGCTCAATTTCTTCTTAAACAATAAATCTTCACTCAACTCTTTACAGACGCTGAGTCATGTGTGAAACATCAACAATTTTTCAATGAAAACTTTGCGTTCCTTGAAGCTTCCTCGCCAGCGTAGCAAGAGCAGAAAAGTCATGAGAGGGCACTAACTTGGAAATCATTTTTTCCAACTTAATGAAGCTAATAAAAAGAGGAACAGACTCCTATTTGGTTCTTGTATCCTATAATTAATGCAAATAATTTCTATGTTGAATAAAGATCCGCCGTCTGGTAATTATCATAAATCTCAATTTCTCCTTAAACAATGAATCTTCACTCAATTCTGTAATGGCCAGTCATGTGTAAAACATCAACAATGTTCCAATGAAAACTTTGCGTTCCTTCAAGCTTGCTCGCCAGTGTAGCAAGAGCAGAAAAGTCACGAGAGGGCATTAACGTTAACATTGCCAGAAACACGCACAATAACAATGCTCTAATTTAATGCGGAGGAACAACATTCTGTTCCGAAGAACAGCCAGTGGAAATATTGGTTCGTTGATTCCGGGAGAACGTTCGCGGAACTTTTTCGCTGTAAGTTCCGCAGCGAGTCGGAGCAATTAATGGCGGCACCGAGGCGAGGGGGCGCCGAAAAATGCAATTAAATGAAATGCAATCTGGCCCGTTGGAAATAGTCGCGGTTTATCGACAGGGACCGTTTTTTGCGATCCCGATTTAATTCCCGGCGCGCACTTCTTTCTTGCGGAGGACGGGTCCCGAACGAAGTCCAGGCCAGCGGAGCGGCCTCGGCCGGTGGCGAGGCGGGCGCGCGCAAACTTTGTGATTACTTTGCGAATAAGCGGTGTGTTTACGACGAGGTTCGCGGAGCAAACGATCTCTAATAAAAGTGCTAGCAGAAAATTACATGTTCCCGTTCGATCGCGCACGGTTTTTGCACCGCAGCGCGGCGCGGTGCACCGGCCGCGAACGCTTTGGAGATGTGTAATCGAGCAACTTCCGCTCCTAGAGATTTAGTTCTTCCCGTACATATGGGACTCCCATCCTCTATTCTACGCCATCGAGTCACGGAAAAATGAACTGCTCAACAGGGAGAGGCAGCATTTACTCCACAGTTTTTCCATGGTCCATAATTCTAGACGAATTATCCTTGCTCCCCTTTGTCCCGTGCTCAGGTATACAGATTCAATTGTGCCCCCGTTGACAGACGAAAATTGGCCAGGCCGGAACCGAGATCTCTCTCGGCAGAGGCCACTGAGAGGCCCCTCTTTTCAGGTACTTATCCCACCGGTACGATGGCCGCCTTTAGAAAAGTCCCCAGACAAAGAAATTCCGACGGAACCGCACAACGGTAACGCTTTTGTGGCCTCGAGACGGACCTACGATCGACTCGCCGCTGCTTTTCGGCCAGGCTTGCCAAAATAGAATTGCTACCGCACCACGAATCACCCAAAGCTTCCTCTTCCGTTTTTCCAGCTATTCGAAGAGGCCAACGATCCACCGTCTCTCGCGCTCTTTCTCTCTCTCTTTCTCTCTCGTTTCGAAGCTCATAATCGCGAAAACCGGAGACCGATTTTGTCGCCAGGCAATCTACTTGAAAGCTGCTTTAAATCATTTGTGAGAAGAGGACAATCGTCAAGGAAATCCGATAATCTCGGTTATTGGGAGAGCTTTGTCGTTCACTTGTATGGAGCTTTGTCCTGTAACTGTTTACTCGGGGGCGGCTGATATGTTAGGTCCTACAGCTTGTTAGGGTATTGTTAGAGTATTGTCAGAGTATTCAGTCGACCGGGAGTAATGCATTTGCGGAGGAAGGGGAATATTATTTACCGAGCGTGGAATGTATTTTGATTGATCCGGGCGTATTACGAATCTTAAAATAAGTCCAATGGTTCTTTGATGGCATCATTTTCTACTGGGTTCCTTGTGTCCCGGCTTTATACTCAAATCAAACAGACTCACGCTAAACTTTCTCCTGCACTTGCGAAACATACTTTTAGAGAGAATCGTCTCCTCGTTGCTTTCTTTCTTTAGATTAATACTGATCAGAGTAGTATTGTTCGCTTAACCCCATCGGGGACTAGCCCATTGTCATGGGTTCGCGTAACGCATGCAGGCCACACAATTTTAAATACCTACAAATATTATAAATAGACAGCGAATTTTATGCATTTGTGACAAAAATGAATAGTTGTCATTTAAACTAGTATACAGGGTGGTCCTTTTTTAAGTAAGGCTACCTAAATATCTCTTCAAGTTATTGCGATGCAAAAGATATTTGTTACATAATGTGCATGGTGTCAGTGAACCAAATATCTGGCAAGAATATTTTTTTCTGAAGGTCATTTTTTTCGGAATTATCAAGGTCATCGGTGTTTTTTGACACATAACTACATTTTTTTTTATTGCATCGTGTAACTGATCGAAAAAATAATATTTAGATATGTATAATAACATGACCTTGAAATGATCTTTAGCTTCGAAAACTAAAGTTTAAATTAACCTTAAACAATGATCAGCTTTACCGTAAATGGATACCCTGTCAATTTTCTCTTGCATTGAGTAATTCATTTCAAACAGTACGTCGATACACTGACAGATAAATTAAAACTGATTGAGATTTCAAACCGTTAGGTATCATCAGTATTGCGATAGTAAACATGTTTATTTACATTCACGCTCTTCAAAGCCTACTACGATTTCGATAAACATCAGTTTTAGGTAAAACTTTAATTTTCGGAGATCAAGGTCATTTCAAGGTCATGATATTATACATATGTAAATGTATTTTTCGATCAGTTACACGAAGCAATAAAAAAAGGTATGTGTCAAAAAACATTCTAGCCAGATATTTGGTCCATTGACACCATACAGATTACGTAACAAATATTTTTTGCATCACAATAACCTGAAGAGATATTTAGATGGCCTTACTTAAAAGGACCACCCTGTATACATTACAAGAATTTAAGGATACTGTTATATTATTTTCAACTCGCTAAACATATTAGAAAAGAACATAAATTTCAATTTCACTCCAGTTTGTTGCAATTCAGATAGAAAATCTTTATTTTGCATAAAGATCCGCTGTCTAATTATGAAAAATGTAATAAATGACAGTTATATATTTTGTAGACCATTTTTACTAGTTTATATCACTTTTTAAAAATAAAAGATTATTATTTGCCAATGATATCGACTTTTTGGATCACTTTCCTGATTTTCACGGATCACTTAAGACTTAAGAGATTAAGATTCTCGGGTTCGAGTCCACGTCGAGATCCTCATTCGGGTAGATAGCTGTTCTAGGAATCGCATCGAGCTTATCTCTTACTGTTTCTTAAATAATGAAGAAAGTGTCGTCATTGCATTAGTATTGTTTTACCGGTACACCTGACCCCGTATCATGTTATACTTCGAGGGGTATATCCCGCAGTAGTCTGGATAACTTCGCGACACTTAAGCGTACAGTGTAGATACTATAAGTCTCAGGGAGACTTGTAATTTCTAAGATGAAAATACGCCCCTTTGAATGTCCGCTTTGTAAATCGATATCACCGCTCGTGTCTGAGGTGAACGTTGTTTCTTGACCGTAATAAAAATAAAAAAGATGTCAATCGAACGGCTTTGAAATCAATGAGAACGTTGGTGGTGGGACACTGTTAGCTGGAGCGTGGCGATGAAATCGAATGCTTCGGAGGATCACAGTTCCTTCGACGCAATACGGACGATTTCAACCCCCGTTACCTTCCGCTCGGATCTCCTTTTCACTTTCCGTTTTTTCCTGCCGCGAGAGGCGAAACTTTTCATTTCCCGAAGAAGTTCCCATGGTAACAAGCATCGGCCATGGTCGTCCACTAATCTCCTCTAGAGCTGTTAGGCATGAACATGCACCACACCATATCGATCGACACGCATGTGCTCGGAGGGTGAAGAGAAAGGGGTGGCTTGGTGTGGAGAAACCGTTGACTATGGAAAGGCGACCCTCGGCGTGGAAAATGTCCAAGCGACCACACCTACGCTTTTATTTATATACTGCTTACGTTAGTACATGCGAGACAAGATTGAATTACTGTCGCGAAGTTGTACGAGGCGTAAGTGAACTCTACACAACATTGCTGAAGAAGTTTCACCAAAGTACGCCGACGTCTCTCATACCTTTCTACTTCCATCTTTGCACTTCAATCCATCTAAATATGAGGCAGTACAAACATCAAGAGTCTATAGACTAGTAAATTATTGTAAATTGACACTCGTGTACCGCTGAGGTTATCCTTTTTCATAGAGAGGGGTTAATTAATATAATACATACCATTGGTTTATATATCTCATAATTCAATTACACAAATAAGTCTTCACCCTCAATTGGATTTTTTCGGTGTTACCTAAAGTCTAAACTATAGCGCAGTCGATAAACACAAGTTGCTAATAGCAAGCATGCTAACCATATCAAGAATTACCGTATCGCCTGCGTCATCGGCATCCAGTATATTAAAAATAAGCATCAAAGCGAATGCATAACAGTATTGATCTACGTTCATGTAAATCTCCTGAACGATACATTAGAGTTAAATACGTGGTGGCATCTCACGCTCGCGTTTAACATTTTCTGTGTTTATGAAAGCGTAGATGTTAGTTTATGAAGAGTAGAAACATTCGAGTTTAATGGACTATTTTACCACGGTATTAAAGTAACAATAAATATTGTTTTCAGTCGGAAAGGTCTATAGATAACGGCTTATATGCAGCCCGTTATTAAAAAGTGTATAATAGAATACCTGTTGTATTCATACTATTTTCAAAAACCGAGTAAACAATCTTTGATAAAAACAAAAGCAGGTTTATGCTGAACAATAATGAAAATGTGTCGTAAGAACGACAAAAGACGCCTAATTTTGTCTATCGATGTATGCGGAAAAATGGATTTTTTTGACCGGCTACATCAGGCTACGTCTTAACCCCTTGCCGTATTTTAACGAGTCAGATTCGTCATGCAGATTTTAACAAAGTCTAACAAATATGAATGTTATGTTTCTTTTTAGATGAAATAAAATTTGATTCGTTTGTAATCAATATTTAAGCGTTAAAATAAATGTAGCCATACAAAAAATATAAATTTTCTTTGCCCTTCTACGACACATTTTTGGGAACAAAGACGTTTTAATCACTGTACCTGTAAAGAAAATGGTACGGCAAGAGGTTAAAATAGCACAGGGATCACAGCGGAGTGCGCATCGATTGGAGCATCGAATGAAATAATTTGGCTGTGCGTGCGCTGATAAATTTAATTCAACCGCTGCGCTGTCCTGAATGCACACGCGGCCGCGACATCTCTCCCGGGCCGTATAATGGATCGAGTGAATGGAAAGAACAATGAAAACACTACGTCACCACCGCTTATCGTACGAGAGATACTCCCGCTCGTGCGAAGAGAGTCCGCGATTTCACGAGGCGTCGTCGCGGCCGCGTGTTGCGTCGTGCGCAAACAATCGTCAATTAATTATTGACCGTGAGTGAGGGGGCCGCGGGGACGGTTAATCATCGCGCGGCAATTAGGCGCGTTATCGCGTCCGCAATTTGGCTATCACCGGGACCATTGTTTTGCGACGGTGGAAAATCGGACGAACCCTCCTTCATTTTTCCAGCTTTGATTGGACTCTAATCATCGGACAGGTGTCCCGCTTTGAAGTTTCGTCTCGCTCGAGCTTTGGCGAGGTCGATGTACGCGATGGGAATTTATCGCGAGTTCGTTGAAAGTTGAGGAGACATACGGTACGCGTCGAGTTTCGAATTATCTGCCTCGAAGCGTAAGTGACGATGGTGTATTTTTACGAGGCGGTAATTTCCTTTCTTTTTTTTTTATCTGTTCACGATAAATATTTCGATAAAAGTGCGAGGCACGGCCGCTACGCTACGCCGCGGCGCTAAAACGTTTTTCCTCTCCTCGCGACTCTATTTTCTGTTCCTCGGGACATGTGTTCTACCGAGCAGCTTTCGACCTGAAAATCAGGTTTTTCAACCACTTCCTGAGGGGCAGAATTATCATACATTGCATAAATAATTTTATCACTCATTATGCATTGCATTAAGGGAAAAGTGGATGAGCGAGGCCAGCGAGCCGCCACAATGTATTCTTCACTGGACACTTTCAATCACCCGTCGACGCAGATAACTGATTTTATGCACTTACGGCAAGATTGAGTAAGTCAAATTTAACACAACTCGGAGATTAAAAGAATAAGTGACTATCAGTATATTACTTTCAGCTGACTAGAATTATTAAAGAAAGAAAATTTTTTTACTTGGTGTCTGTTTTTTATAATCGATGCAGAATATTTATAGTTTGCGTAAGAGATCCACAGAGTATTAATAAGATATATATTTAGTACATTCTGTTCGAGATCTCCATCACGAGTTTAACCCTTTGCACACCTTTGTCGCGTGTGACTGAAATGTAAATGAAACGTGTTTTTATATGTATTTGATTCTTCATTTATTTGAGTCGTATTTTTTAGTTAGAAACAAATATAACTTCCACAAATATAAATTATAGGTTTTGCACTCCAAATTCACTTTTTTGCAAATCAAATGCAACCTTTTAGAAATTAATTTCACCTATTAAGAATATTTAAAATTAATCACACTTGAAAGCATCTCCCTTGAGCTTAGAAGAACTCACCATAGACAGGAAAGTACAGTGCAGTGCTGTGTGACGTTAGACACAGTGTCAATGTTGCGAGCGAACATAAGATTCAATACTCAATACTCTTCAATAAATTCATACATACAATATATGTATACTTTCATTTTTAAAATTTATTAATCAGAAAATGAAAGTAATGAATATACACACAATTTTCATATATTACAAAATTAATGAATTGGTAATTGCTTTTAAATAAGTATTTGATGTACATCTCCGCAATAAATAAAATTTTGAATTTCTTAACAATTAATTTACTTTTGATTTGATTCTTTTTTACAAAAATATACTTAAAAATACTTTATTTGCATAAGGTTGAATTTGATTTGTAAAAGGGTGAAATTGATTTGCAGAAGGGTGAATTTGGAGTGCAAAACCTGTGCAACAAAGTTTGAGAGCTATATTTAAAATAATTAATAAACAAATTGTTTAAAATAAGTAGCAGTCAAGCAAATTTCAAATGAAACACTTAAAATAGTAGGGAGTTGTTGGCAACAAAATTGAAAAATAATTCGGAGCGCAGAGGGTTAATTCGATCATATAGCGCAAGGGACTAAAGAAAGAAGCAATCGTTAAAATCAAACTTCCATGCAGGTACTTTAATGTTTGGTGCGATTAAATCGTGCGATTAAAAATGGACTGCTGCTAGAGAGATTTTGAAGAGAAGCTTGAATTTTTGGGAATATAAGAATGCCAAAATGGTGGGAGGTCTTCTACGGCGAAAATATGAAGATTCTATTTCACGTGCGAACTCACCTTAACAGAGAACCGATTTCACGCTCCAAAACTCCGTCTTGTAAGTTATCAACGGATACCCTCAATTTTCTATCGATCCACGATTCCCCTACGGCGCGGCGCGGCGCGGCGCAACGACTTGCCATAGTCGGGGTTCACGAACCGGCCTTTCTCTCCGTCTCCGTTTCTCCTGGTCGCTCAGCTGTTTCGACGTGCACGAAAAGCCATCGCTACTGGACATATTGTATAACAATCGTGATGTATAGTCTCCTGGATGATTCACTGTTAGGTCAATACCTTGGGCCGGTAACACCGGTCGGCCCTATTACACGAGGGCCGTTTCTGCGAGTGATCGATAAGCGACACGCACCTATGCGTGTGTGTCTCTCTCTCCTCTCCCCTGCTTTGCGAATGTGCGTGTTTCGTGAGGGTCGGTCGGTTAGGGTTGTTGATGAGGAGGGTTGGCTAGCGATTCCAGCTGGTTGCGTATACACGAATAATTAATTCGATTTTTCGATCGTTTGCCGCCTCAAAACTAGCCGGTCTGTCCCCGCCGGGGATTATCCTAATTTCGTTTTGAAATTCAAAGCCGGTTCCCCTGGAGGCACCTTTCGAAGAAGATCGCTCGGTCGCGAGGGTTGTCGGCTCGTTTTTGCCAGCGCAGTGCGGCGGTTCCGGTTATCACGGAATCACCAAGTGAACAGTTCCTTTCTTACCGTGGCTGGATCCTGTACGCTAACCTTAGGGGATCGCTAAACCGGATCTGTCAGAACCTCGGTCGCAGATACAGGAATCGCATTGTTTCGAATATCAACGCGAGGAGACCGCTTTTTCCGAACAGTGTCTCGATCGTCGAAGAGGTTGCACTTAACGAGCATCCTTATCGCGTGCACCGAGGGTTAACCGTCTAGACTCTGGTTCGCTGATAAAGACTGGACTCTACCTAGCTCGAGGCGTCCGGGAATCCACCGTTCCTACAAACATTCGTTGTGCTAAAACCTGTTCTACATGGTCCGAAGGAACGATTTGTCTTCCGAACGAAGACGAAATTTTCGAGAGAAAGGATTTCCTAAAAGGATCCATTAACTCATTAGCACAGGTTGGGTTGCCTTGGGACGCGAACGAAACGGTAGCTGCGAGTTTATTCGTGGTGCGATCCTCCTTCGCGTTCGTAGCGATAAAAATCGAAGTTGTGTAAGGTCCTCCGCAAATATTCGTACGGGAAAGGGGCGAATAGGTCGCTCGAGGACTCGCTTTGCTCGGAGACGCCAAGGGTCCCTATTCTCGCTCTGGCGAGCTATTCCATTCCCATTTCATTGCGAAAGGGCGGCGAAGAACGCCGGGAACGATCCGGCTCGAAGCGAAGGCAAGGCGAGGCGTTCCTCGTAAAGATTAGCCGGTGGCGTTTGTTCGCGCATCGATCCGCCGCGGGAAAACGAGTTTCTACCAGTCGGCCGTTTCTCAGGCACTGGTTCCAACCTCTCCCTGGTTACAGCCTTCTGGATGAGTCACGATGATAGCGGCCGGAAAAAAGGGGATGGAGCGGCGGGGAAAGTGACATCCGTGCGTCTCGACATCTTCGATGCACATTCTTAACGCTTTTATGCCCGTGACTCTCGCCAGATAACGCTGTCTTTCCGGATGCGTTTCGCGAGCAACCCTAATGCCCCCGAACTTAAGAGAATAAGCATTCAGGGAGATGACGATTTCGGGAGGAGAAGTTTGAATCTTTAATCCTTTCTTATAACTAAATATTTCTTATAGAAGCGCACACAAGTTGTACAATTATCTGTCTTTCACCTGTTGAATTCTTAGCTGCAGGTTAATTGGTTTTGCAGCGAGGTGATAAAGTTTGTAAGGAGAAGTCGTATTTATTTGTATTAAAAAGCCGTAAGAACGCACGGATAACAAATCGTTGACAGACGTGTTTGTCGCGGTTGCTCGTTTTGATCTGATCTTCTTTTTGCGATTCGTTGGCGATCGTAACTCTACTGTTAATTACGATTCTTTGTTATTACGAATTCAGTCATATATAGGGCTGCCTATTAACACGCACACATACAATACACACATACATCATCCGTACTTTAACCAACGAATCGCAAAAAGAAGATCAGATCAAAACGAGCAACCGCGACAAACACGTCTGTCAATGATTGGTTATCCGTGCGTTCTTACGGCTTTTTAATAGAAATAAATACGACTTCTCCTTACAACGGCTCGGCTTTTCCTTACAAGTTGAATCTCAATTTCTGATTTTTATGCGAACATACCGTATAAATAATTAAATAAAGAACATAAGATGTTCTACTTCGCTCACTTTTTGCGATTTACAATACAGCAGATAACGAAACCTAGCTACAGCGCCGTACTTGTCGTTACAAAAAAATAGGCATTCTTCGTTCCCGATGAACTATGTGTGCAGCATTCGCGTTCTCGACCGCGCGATTTATTTCGCAGCAAAGCCATTTTTTTCTCAATGTATTAAAAGCATCGCTGGGAGGGATGGGTCGCAGTTTTTTAACCGCGGAATCGAGTTTTACGGGTGACCTAGATTTCCGAGGGGTTTTTGTGGAGGAAAGTAAAAGGAACGTTTATTTAGATGAATCTTTCACCTCCACGGTGCTTTGGCATTTTGAGGCGCGGCCCGGTTCTCTTTTCGCTCCTTTTTCTGTTTTGCCTCGATCCCGCGATGAATGGGACTGTACCACATACTTTGAGCCGCGTCCTCGGCGGGTGTTAACGGGTACGTCACAAAAGATCCGCCGCGTGGGTCGAATTCGCATGTTTTCGCGGCACTTTCGGACTCCGCTGCGTTTCTTCCAAGTACAGTAAAGCCTCGCTCGTTGCAATCTCGTTTATTGTATGGAATCCTCGTTCGTTGCATACTAGCGGGCAGAGTCGCCAGGTGAGAGAAGGGAGCACGAATTAAGGGGTAGACTCGTTTTTCCAAGATTGCGAGGGTTTAGGCTACGTCTTCTCATTTCTCGATAATGATGGGGTTTTAATGATGAGGTTTTTCAATAGTCAAAAGCGCTAAATGAAATCTAGGTCGTGATCACCCTCAAAAATCCTATTTTTACGTTTACGAGGCGTAATTTGCATTATTCGGAAGCATACGGCTGCGCATGTAGCTATTTTCATAAAGCTGCGACAGCTACATGCTGCCGAATAATGCAAATTACGCCTCGTAAACGTAAAACTAGAACTTTTCAGGGCGATCGTAGCCTAGATTGATCTTTTATCTAGCGTTTTTGTCTACTGAAAAATCCCATCTTCGCGTTATCGAGAAATGAGAAGGCGCGTCCCGCACCCTTGCAATCCAGGAAACGAGTCTACCCCTTTACGTAGGAAAAGTTACCCTCACTCTGCCAGTATCAGACATACGTAGGGCAGAGATGAAACTCGTCACGTGGCCCGGCCGCGACGGAAGCGTGAAGAATAGCGTTGTAGAAGGGGAAGATAGAGCGGGGACACGTCTTAATCTGGTGACTCTGCTAGCGACCCCTACCACAAGTTGTTAGAAGTTCTGGAACTTGTTTGTGGGGATTATGATGGTTCCGTAGGAGAAATGCGTAGTGAGAAAGTTAAAAAACCGATCACGTGATTGGTTACCTCATTCGTTGCACAACCTCGATTTTTACACGCATATTCGGTCCCGTTTCGTGCAACTAGCGAGGTTTACTGTAGCTCCTCAATCGGCCGGTACGGTGATTGGTCGTGCTGTAAATTTCTTGTAAACTGAACGGTTTTCGTCGGAAGAAAGAAACGCCGGGCACCGGGGACGTAAAAAACGAGATGGGCTGGGCTAGTGTAAGACGAAAAGTTATTTGGAGCGCGAGGAATTGACGCGTTCTGCTCAGGGTAACGACGTTCTAGTTTTCGTAACGAGGGCCGGCATGTAAACCGGCGCGACTTGTGTTGCTCGAGCGAAAATCTCCATTATCATGACCATAAGCTTCGACAGCAGGTGCAAAGCCCAGATAATTTCACGGCCGGCATCGCGTGGCCCGGCTTTCGGGCCCCGAGAAAGAGCAAAGAGCAAAGAGCAAAGAGGGGGGCCGAGAGTCGTATCGTGCTGCTTTCTTATGTTTTGGCGGAAGAAGGGGGCCGGCACCACGTAAAAATGAATGAACAACGAACATAATCTTCGCCGTTAATACTGACCGACGACGTGCCGGCGTGTCTTACGGTTTTTACGATTGTAAATTTCCCCAACACTCCGGAGGCTCTCTTTTCTTCCCTTGTTTCGTTCCGAGCCTTGCTGTTTGCTCGTCTCGTTTCGATGCACGCGCACGACCTCGCCCGCTCTATCTTTCTCTCTCTCGCCTCCCCCCGCCCTCCTCCTACTCTGTTTTGGTCTTGTTCCCCCTCCAACGATCATTCTGATAATCGCTATCGCGTCGCATTGCGCGCCTCGCCACGCTCTCATGTACCGGGCGGTCATTAAAATAATTCACCGCCGGTTGCGGCCGGCTGGGTCCCGTGGCCTTGTCGCCCCTTGACGGGAGCCCGGTCGTCGCAAGGCCCGTCATCGGCCCCCTCCTACTTTCCACCCAATCTTTCGGCCGCTTTTTAAAAAGCCTCCGCGTTACGTAATTACGCGCGCGACCTTATTCCGACGACGAAACTCGGCCGTCTTCGAAAATTGAAATCGCCGGTCGCGCATAGGCGCATCCTCCTGGAAGGTCTTGGTCCGATGGGATCGCAGATCTTGAGAAATATTTAGGGGGAATTCACCCAACCGCTAAACTCTAGCATTTTATGAAACCTTTGTCGTCGTTATGAGTCGTTCAGGGCCAGCCGAAAATTTCTTTGTTTCACTTCTTCCTTCGAATTTCTATTTCTAATGTAAAATTGATTAAACTGTAGATAGTGGATTCTGGCCTCCATTCTATTTTGTTTGCAGCCTTCGCATTATTTGATGCAATTAATCTTATCGACTCTTTTAAATGAATTACTCGAAGATATGTTATCATGACAGGCAAGAAAGAAAATTGATCTTGAATATTTTTCCGAATTTGCAACCGGTTTTCCAACCTTGTTCGGCAAGGATCCTAAGATAACTCTACTACGTAGTTAGAAGCTGGTATCGGAGGAGGTCTTTCGGTCTACAGGTTTTCGTTTTCTTGGATCAAGGATTTACTGTATATTCGGCACATCGAAAAATTGTAGACTGAAGAAAATCTCGTCCGCAAAGAGTATAAAGCTGTATTTCGGGGTGTAGCCATAAACTCTTGATCAATCGTATTCTATATAAATGCGTGAAATCCACAGACTAGTTACAATTCGTCTGTGTACGTTAAGAGTAATTTACGCGAATGTTTCAGGTAAAATTCGCTGATCGAAAACCAAGCGTGTTTACGAGTTTTATAGGTGTTTTACAAGTAAAATAAGGGTCGTATCGCGTCCTACATCATTGGGTCACCACGCCACGTTCCGAGAGGCATTCTCGCTGGATCGCAGACTCGTTGTTAAGTAGGTGAATCTATTGGCGATCTCGGTGAAACGGTAGTTTCGCAACGATCGGTCGGCACACGCATTATTTGCCCGTTGAATTTTTGCGGACGAGGCTTCCTTTTTCCGCTCCGTTCCGTTTCGTTCGAAATAAACTGCGATTTATTCTCTCAACGGGCCGAGGTACTCTAACGCTGAAATAACACGTTCCGTTTGCAAAACGTGCAACTTTGAGGTCAGGTGAAACAAGTCCCATAAATTCTTTCTCTCAGCGGGGGAGTGAAATGTGTTTGCCCTCGCGAGGCAAATTTTCCGTTAGGTAAATATCATTCGTTACTTTTATGCGATATTACTGCTCGGGAAGAATCGGTGGAAAGACTGGCCGATGGAGATGGATGATCGTCGAAGTACTAGCCCTGGCAGAAATTATTCGATCAAGCAAATCAAGTGTCTGTCATTGTAATCATTCATATTTCCAACTAATACAAATATGTTTGTTTTTTTTTCACAATCCACAGGGTGAATAAATTAGATACTGATTTAAGGGAGTTTAATTATCCTCAAGCAATCAGACAATTTTTATGGCAATGCCTATTGTCGTCGTCATCGTTAGAAATATTGAAGAATGTTCCTTTCACCTTATTATGCTATTGAAATGGCCTTATAATTTTTTCACACAGGTAAACAGTTTATTATTTTATATTTGGTAAAAAGAAAAACAATTCATTGTTTCATTAATATTTTTCCAATTATCATTACCTCTTACGCCATATTTGTCTAATATACACACTATGCTATTATTCGTGTTTAATATACGCCCAAATAATTCGTTCAACAATCACATCCATAATTTTGATCGAATATTTTCTTCCAGGGATAGTAGAACTATTCGTACTCAAAATAGCAGACTGTTAGCGAAAAATGAATGAGCGATTCCTCAATTCAGTCCACGTGACTCCGGGTATAAAAGGTCACCGAATGTGAACGATCTCGTGACCCTCTTTCGGACCCTCTCGTTCGGATCAATATGATCCCGAGAGAGAGATATCTAGATTTCGTCGTGCGGCATGAGCTTTCACGATAATTTTCTTTCCCACGTTGTACGACAATTGCAGAACAATTCCCAATTATTTTGTTGCTTCGAACAAACAGTGAGCAATGTTGGATTAAAAAAAACCGAGGCACGAGAACGTCGACAACGCTGACGAGGTGATCAAAATTTGCTTAAGAGGCCTGCCGTTAGCAGCCGAAAGATCTCGTATGTTACTGTCCTCCCATCTTCGATACAAATTATCTCTCGCGCATGCCCTTCCCCGGATTTATTAGCGTAATGTCTCGGAGGCATAAATAACGCGCTCGGCGCAGCGTCGAGGGAGACGCGAAAGTAATTAGTTATACCCATCGGTGGTTATGGGGTCGAAACAGGAAATGCTAGTCGCAGCGAAACCTCAGCACGGAGGCGCCCCCCGGCTTCGACCTTTTTAGTTTTTGTCGCGCGATTATTTATGCAGCTAGCTCTCGAGTCAAGTCGAGTCGAATCGAGTGGATTCTTTCGTCGTTCGCGTTTTC
Source organism: Lasioglossum marginatum (assembly GCA_028455795.1). NCBI lineage: Eukaryota > Metazoa > Arthropoda > Insecta > Hymenoptera > Halictidae > Lasioglossum > Lasioglossum marginatum. The sequence continues at coordinate 1,093,132 of CM052253.1, forward strand.
ACACGTACCCCCGGTTGCAAAACCAGCTCGCATACCTGATGGGACAAGGTATGCGTGATACACTTTCTGCTCCAACACGCAGGGATCCGCTAGCCTCGAATCGCAGCTTGAAATTCGTCGTTTTGTCCGGCTTCTTTACACGACGCGAGAATTTATCGAGACGCATCTCTCCGTTTGATATTTCGATAACTTCCTAACGCTTTGAAGAGGGGAATTCCTATCTGCAAATCAATTCGCGTCTTCTTTCAATTCACTGTTCTGACAACTTCTTTTGGGTAAACTTTACTTTACCGGATTCAAAATTTTTGCCTTTCTCCTCTAAATTATTATGTATTTGTATGTAGCCTAATAATGAAATGACATGAAATAATGAGTCAAAATACATTTATTCTTTAGTACATTCTCCCTTAAGCTCAATACATTCTTTCCAGCGATTTTCTAATTCATTTACCCTATCTCTGAAATGATTTTCCTCGAGACTTCTACAATACTCATCTACGGCTGCTATGACTTCTTCATTTGATAAAATACGCTTGCCATGTAGGAATTTTTTGAGGTTTGGGAACAAATGGAAGTCAGAGGGGGCCTGATCTTGCGAATATGGTGGATGCTCTAACAATTCATAGCGTAACTCCTTCAATTTGGCCATTGCAAGAACATCTTTGTGAGCCGGTACATTGTCCTGGTGTAAGTTTTTTCTTCGCTAAGCCAGGTCTTCTCTCCCGAATTTGTGCATCCAGTTTATCCAAAAGGTTTGAGTAATACTCTCCTGTTATTGTTTTCCCGATTTGAAGATAATCAATAACAAAATTCCTTTTGCATCCCAAAAAACGGATGCCACAACTTTCTTTGTCGATTTTGACCACTTTGGCTGCTTTAGAGCTGAACAACCGGGCTCAGTCCACTCTGCGGTTTGTTGTCGCAATGCAGGATCATAGTGGTAAACCCAAGTTTCATCCATGGTTATAAATCGACGCACAAAGTCAGTTTTATTTTTTTGCGAACGATTCAAATGTTGTTGAGAACATTTCACGCGAATGCGTTTTTGATCCGAATTAAACGAATGCGGCACCCTCTTGTCAATAGCTTTCTCATACTTAATTCATTAGTTAAGATCTCATGAACTGATCCAGTTGAGATGCCTGTGGCCTCAGCTAAATCAACCACAGTTAATCGGCGATCTTCCAAAACCAAATCATGGACATGATCAATCATTTCTGATGCAGTTTTTGAACGTCCTGAACGTGGATCATCATTAATGTCTGTACGACCATGTTTAAATAGAGCAACCCATTTTTTTACCATTGCATATGAAGGAGCACTATCCCCTAACACATTCATCATATCATCAAAAATTTCCTTTCCGCTTAATCCTTTTTCATATAAATATTCAATGACTGCACGATTTTTCAAGTTTTCTATTTTTCTAACCAAAGCAACCATGTCTACTTTAATCAGCAGCCTGAAGTAAACTATTTGACGGATGTTTTCAACAACGATAAGTTTCTGCTGTTACCAAAACCATCTATGTTTCAGACTACGAACTTTCTGAATGACCTGGTAATCCAGTAGATTTATACCCGGAGAACCTGCAGATCGAAGTTGTGATCTTGTAGGATCAATGGTTCAGGAGTTATGGCTGCTTAAAGTTGAGCAATTTGCAGTGTTTTTGACAGGTAAGGCCGCCGCCACATTGGTTTGTAGTGACGATCGCACGTCGCTTACCGAGCAGAACCGCTAGATGGCAGCTCGGGCTCACAGTAATATCGCTAACATAGAGAAAATATCTCAGAAAATGTTCGAGAAGAAATATCGTGGAAAACATTTACAAAAACCTAACCCAGACCTAATCCAGACCTAAGCCTGACCAGTTAAAACGCAACATCGTAGCCATGTCTTCCAAAATTCAAATAACAATCGCAATACCCGCTTTGTATTATCAGCATTAACGCGTGCCCGTGCTGCCATCTAGCGGTTCTGCTCGGTAAGCGGCGCGCGATCGTCACTACAAACCAATATGACGGCGCGTTTACTTGTCAAATACACTACAAATTGCTTAACTTCAAGCGACTATAACTTCGATCTGCAGGTTCCCCGGGTACAAATCTACTGGATTACATACCAAATATATAATAATTTATAGAAGACAGGCAAAAATTTTGAGTCCGGTAAAGTAAAGAGCAGCCCTTCTTTCTATTTCGAAACGATTTCGGTGCAAAATTAGAGACACAGTAGAACCTCGCTGGTTGCAACCTCATTCGCGTTCCGTTGAAAATAATGTAACAGTATTTTTAAATTCTTCTAATGTTTTTAGTGTTTCAAATTGCATCTACTTGTTTTTGTCAGAAATGCATAAAATCCGCTGTCTAGCGATTGGTTACCTCTTTCGCTGCACAACCTCCATTGTTGCACGCATTTCGGCCCAGTTCCGTGCAACTAGCGAGGTTCTACTGTAAAGATAAACTTCTTTTCTTTATTATTCAAGTTACATCAACCTTACAAGAGTCATTAGTAGACTGCGGATCTTTATGCATTTATGAAGAAATTGGTTGGGCGAAATATAAAACAGTAAAAGATTTAAACAATTCAAGAATATTGTAATGTTGCTTTTAATGTAGCAAAGTCGTTAAGGGGTGAAATCAATTTTTATATTATTCCTGCTTCCCACTCAATCAATGCAAAACATTTTTATTTTGCATAAAGATCCGCAGTCTTATAAATCCAGTGGTTGATTTTTAGATTTGATTAGTTAAAAAGATAAACTTTGAGCGGAAAATGAAACGGCGTTTGCTAAGGGAGTTCGTAAGAAAGTTTTGAAAACTTCATGGTTGCTTTCGATAGATTTTATGGATCATTGTGAAATCCTGCATTTATAGGAATCACTGGAAGTTTATCTGACGATGTAAATCGAGGAGTTGGGGTTCGTCTCGAGCAGTAACGGACCCTCTGCGAACATAAGGAAAGTCCCAGCGGTCTTGTACGCGGTGCAAGTTTCTTTATCCATCACGGAAAACCCGATAATTAATACGGAGCTTAAATATCCCGCCGCGTAAATTAGCCGCGTCTTTTTGTCGCGGATTTAACGCAGATTTCCGGTATTCAAATTACACTCCGCTGCTTGCGTTCTAACGCTGTGTGCCTACTCCGCGTCGAGACTCGAGCTCTATAGTGACCAAAAACCTGGTAGCAATTGGGTAACAGTTTACTCTTTGATACTCTAATAGCAGATCCTGGAATGGAACTGGTAAGAGTCTACTCCAGTGGTTTCCAACCTTTTTTGTGCCTTTATTATGTGTAACACATACATAATTTTTAATATTCGAAAATTGAATAGTTCACTGAATAAATTTAAATGATAGGTTTTAGAAAGAAATCACTAGGAAATTGAATTGCTCCCCTCAACAATGAAATTGATCGTAGGGAATGGAAATATTCTAGGTCGGAAGAAATGTTTAATTTTCGAGTTAAAATAGCTCCGAGTGCAAAGAGTTAAGAACGCTAGGCACGCGAACTTAACAGATCGTTAGTCAATTTTCTCAAGAACGACGCGTCAAATGAAAAAATTTATTTTCGACTTACTCTACCGTGTAGAATCATTCCCTCCACGTTTATATCATTTTAATACACCTTGTAGACGTATGGAATAAAATAGTTGGCGAATCTTTAAAGTCGTTTTTTTTAAGAGAACGGTTGAATTGAGACCTACAGTTCCTTTGAGACTTTTGTTCGTCGCGATGAGTAAGGGAAGAGGTTGGGTTATGAGACGGGTTTTGTTTTTGGTCTGTAACTTTTTGCTTGATGAAGATATCAAAGAGTTTTATATACCGTTGGAAAGGTGAAGGAAATACGCAACTTTTATATGTAAAAAGTTTCGTGATTTGATCAACAAGTAAAATTTTATGGCCATTTTTCCGAGGACATGTTTTTTGGCTTCCTGAAAAAAGTGATTGGGTTGTGAGACACTCGGAAAAATCAACTAAAAGTGGTAAAATATAAAGTAAAACCCATGTAATTTTAAGCAAAAATGAATTTTTATTTATTTTAAAATGGCCTAAGAAGTTAAAAAGAATGGCAAAAAATTGATTGCTGTCAATTTTCTTCGCATAACGCTGTAACGTGCTCTTATCAACGCCATATTCTTTGGCAGCCTTTCTTATGCCTTTCTTCTCCAACAAATGATCTTTAACGGCACTAAGCACGGCATTAAAATTAATTTCTTTGTTTGCGGGCGATTTTCTTGGAGTTGACATGACTATAAATTCAAAAAATGAACCAAAACAAACGTTAAATGACAAATAAACATTTAATTCTAACACAAACAACATATTTGACAGTTCTAGTTCGTTTCTAGTACAAAAAACTAGTGTCTCACAACCCAACCACTATGGTGTCTCATAACCTAACCATGATGCCATTCCGAATGTGACAGAAAAAAACTGTGTTTGTCGTATATGCGCAAAACTCAATATTTCATCGTAAAATGTAAAGAAAACACTAAATGAAAATGCATCACACTCACCTTTTTCAATTGATTCACTCAACAAAATAATGTTTTTAAAAAAATGAGTAAAGGTTTTACACGATGTGTTTACACACGATATCCGTATCTAATATAAGCAACACGTCTATACACCTCGGTGCTAGCACAAAAACTAGCAGACGTCAAAACAAAAATTTGACAACAGACAGATTGGAATTATCGCGATTGCGCGATGGATATAAACGACTGTCTCACAATCCAACCCGTCTCACAACCCAACCTCTTCCCCTACTATAGAATGCAATAAAAAACAATTTTTACCTTAGGATTCAATGTGAAGGTCAATTTTGTGGTTCATTTTTGTAACAAATCTCCACCTATCTAGAGGTGCAGAATCACGCTATAGTGGTCGCGACATGTAATTTTGGAACATCCTGTACTTGTAGATATAAGAGGAGACCGGGGCTAGTTGACTAAATTTTAACATATTTAATTTTTACCAATGAACCATTAGTATTTTTCTGACTTGTTGTATACGAAAAGTTAGCACATTGACTTGGGTATACAGATTTAATTTCGAAAATCGCTTTGATTCAATCTAGTTGTAGTTTTAATCAAATTTAGATTAGTGAGAGCAATAAGTCAACAAACCCCGGTTAGTTGACTTAACAGTTACTTTTAAGTATTTAAGAAAAAATAATAGTATTAACAATACTTAAATTTTTATTTGTTCATACATATCTACTGTAGTGAATCAGATGATGATCTGTAGGCAAAATTAAGCCAAACTAGACTTACAAATCATCATCCGAGTCACAGTTAATACACACATCTCATGCATTTTTCGTGAGCCCATTTGCTTGCAACGCTTGCGCTGCACTCGGTTTCACCACAAACGCTATCAGTGTAAGATTCATTGCAGATCAAGCAATCTGAATCATCTTCTGATTCTGAGGACAAGGAATCTTTCTTGAATGACGTAAATGCTATGCTTAATCGAATAGCCCCATTCGACATTTTTATCATTGCAAGGGCCACGCGTGCACAACCTCGATGCACCTGGATAAAATAAAACATCTCAAATTATAGTCAATGTATCATATAAAATCGTATCCCATTAAATATCAAGCTGTACTTAATGGACAAAAATTGATAAATAGTCGAAACAAAAACGTTTACTTACCGCCGATATTTTTAGATTTTTTATTCTTATTGGTGTAACACGCAAGTTTCGGTCACGACAACACATTACATGATTACATGGTGAGCTAGTTATTCTTATGTTTCAATATCGCGGAAAGCAGCTTCATCTACTTTATAGTATTACAATTAGAATGGATTAGTCGACTAACCTCATTAGTCAACTAGACACGGTCTCCCCTACTTGAGGAACAGAAATATTATAGATAGGAAGAAACGTTTAATTTTCGGAGTTAAAATATCTCCGAGTGCAAAGGATTAAAAGTAAAGTGTCTAGTAAATAACATTTTTATTGTTACGTGTTGGGTGTCAAACAGTTTCATTCGACCCGTGCTTAGGTCGATGCTGATCAATTTAGAAAATGATCTTCTTCGGTACGGATCATTGTTGTACCTTTTACGTGTTACTCGAGCCAGTATCGTTGCTTCAGGTAACCCGCACTCTCCAGTCGAAGCGAATGAAACCAGCCGAAGCGAATGAATCTATATCCCTATATTGCTTCTCGAACTTCCCTAGTCGCGGAATTCGTCGTGGAAGTTTCTTGCTCGCGCGGCTGCACGCTGCATCGATCCGGCCGCGCGATTTGTATCCGTAATTTCTATGTTTGTCGATCATGTACAAGTCGCGCGCGCGCACCCGCTGTTTTTGCTCAACACGCAAATACGCGGCGCGAATGTTAACGCCGCGCGTACACGAGCGTTACGTGCCCGAGGATCATAAACTATCTGATCGAAAACTAATTCAAGTAATCTTATCTTGCCATGGAAAACGCACCTTTTTATTTCGGCGCACCTGGGGCTATGCATCTTCTAAGCAGCGATCACTATCGATCACGAGCACCTGTTTATACTCGAATGATCTTTTTTCGTTAGAATTTAACCCTTAACCCGTTTGCATCAAAAGGAAGGATAAAAAACATAATGCTCGTGTTACATTAAATATACAGGGTG